>JABASP010000586.1:0-47254 GCA_019776565.1 Sminthurinus signatus
AATTCCCCTTAAGCCTTTTTACTAGAAAAGAGTGTGCGAGTTGCTATAAATAAAAAAGGTAGTAGTAGTTCATAGTTCATGCAAAGGTGTAGCATGTAGAATTTAGAGTGTAGATTGTACAATGTAGAGTGTAGAGGGTGTGTGTACACAGGTGCATTACATAGAAGGAAAAAGGTGTACACTGTACACTTTAGACTGTAGAGTAGAAAGTAGAGAGACGTTTTACACGATTAAATATGTACGATTAATTTTCTTGCTTTTTCTCGCTCTCTCTGCCCCAAGTGGCTTCTTGAAACTGGGATAAAGGCCGCACTGCAGCAGCCAACTCGACTCCACTCAACTCAACCAACAACCAAGTACCCGCCGTATAAACAAAGAAAAAAAGAGTGAATAAAGTTAACGGGCTTGTTTCTGTTTCTGTTTTGCGTGTGTGTGTTTGTGTTTGTATTTATATTTATATTTGTATTTTGTATTTGGAGAGTAAAGAAGATGCTCCTTCAAATTGTGACTTTGAACACTAAACTCCAAACTGTAGACTAAAAAAACTGCACTACACCTTAATTTATCCCATTCCGATTTCCACTCTTTGAATCGTCTTCCTTTTCTCCTATCGTAATTTCCTGGAAGGATTATGACCGACCATTTTCCAGCATCCAGGATCCAGCATCCAGTTTCCAGGATCAAGCAGCAAGTAAACAAAGTGGCAATCCATAGTCATGTATTTTCTATACTCAGTACTCAGTCTATAGCCTCATGTATATTGTGTATTGTATATTGTATGTATATTATTTTTTTCTACCCTTTAAGATTTTCACCTTACTTATTTCATTGCACATAGCTCTAAATCCGAATCCAAATCCAAATCCGGAGGAAAGTACAACTGACCTACACTCAAACTCGTAAAAAAGCGCAGACTACAATACAAAAAAATTACAGAATACAAATGTACAATGTACAAGAATGTGTGTCTTGGGCTCCCCTTTCTTTTGTATTTTGTATCTACTACAAAAGCTACAAATCAGTACACAATACACAAAGCTCAAAACACACTCGATACTCGATACTCACTTATTCAACTCCACTCTTCCAGAACAGAGCAAAAATCCTATGCTATTTTACTCCAGGTCCATTTACAATTCACAGTGTACAAAAAGTGTACAAAAAGTGTAGAATGTACAGTGCAAAAGTTGTAAAAAGGAAGCATTTTACCACCGCAACCCCCATCTTTCATTTCTCTCCTTTCTCTACTTTCTCTACTTTCTCCTCTTTCTCCACTTTCTCCACTTTCTCCACTTTCTCTACTTTCTCCACTTTCTCCACTTTCCCCACTTTCTCTACTTTCTCCACTTTTCTTGTGTATTCACTCCATAAAAGAAATCATGTCAGAGTACAAAGTCTATTTACAGTGTACTTACTCTACATAAAAATAAAAATCAAAAACTTTCCACCTTTCCCCAACAAAACGACAGAATACAAGAGAAAACTGTGTTACATAAAATAAAATGTATGCACACAAACTGGGAAATGGCAAACGGCAAATGGGAAATACATGCATAACATAAAGCCAATAGTACAAATAGAAATACAAAGAGGAGGGTTTTCGTTCCCGTGTATTTGTATTTTGTATTTTGTACTTTGTATAGAAACAGAATTTACTTGTACCTGTATTTATACGGTTAGATTGCAAAGTATGATTTCCTACTCGCTTTTTTCAATATGCCCGCAGTCCAAAAGCCAAAAGTATTGTAAATGGTAAATGGCCAGAGCAGGCGAGGTCAAACCAAGAGTGTATGAAAATGTAATGTAAGAGCCCGCAGTTTTTTCCTCTTTCAAAACTCTTGACTCTTGACTCTTGACTCTTGAATAATACCGTATCCTATTTCCAAATAATTCCTATTTAGACACACACAAAAGTGGACATGGACAAACAAACAAAAACAAAGGGAAAATGAAAGAAAAGAATTAGTAAATAGGACTGTGAGTGGGAATTTACGTGTAGAGTGTAGAGTGTAGATTGTACACGGAATATCAGTTTCATGAAAATGAAATGTGCAGGCAAATGTATGGAAAAGCGGCGGTCTATCTCAAAGTTATTATTAAGTATTTTGTTCAACATTCATCCAACTAAAAGGGAAACGCGGGTATAAAGTATAAAGTATAAAATATCAAGTATGAAGCATAAAGCACAAAGCACAAAGTGCTCGTGGTAGCCACAAGATTGTAAATTCATACTTTTTACTTTTACTCCTGGAACTGGAACTGAAACTGGAACTGAAATGGATTGACTCACGCAGAACAAAAAGAAGAAGAAGAAAAAGAAAAAGGAGTTTTTTCTTGTCCGTATATTTACTTACTTTTTGTACATAAGTACAAACTTGTCTAGTTATTTTTTTATACGTGTGATATAACTTGAACCGCCTTTTTTGTGGCAAAAAAATACCTTTTTACCTTTTACTTTGAGTTTTAATGTTTCAAGAGTCCTAAAAATGTGACGGGGAGAGTTGAAAATATACAATCACAAAAGGCAAAAGGTACATTGTATGCTGTAGAATATGGTACAGGTTTGGACTGTCCTGAAACAACTTTCTCTTTCCACTCTCTCTTTACTCGGCGGAGAGAAAGCTCCGCTTAAGTATACACAAAGTCTGTAGTGGAGTTTCTTAAATGATCGTAATTAAGAAATCGCGTGCCGTCTCCCTCGTTTAAGTTTCTTTTGGTTTGTAAAGGAACAGAAACTGGAAAACTGGGAAACTGGGAAACGTAAAATAGGATTCTGAAGGAGTGATCCACAATTTTCGTAGTGTATATAGAAAATGAAAATGAAAGCTATACTCTAAACTATAAACTCGAAATTCTAAATACTAAATACTAAATACGTATATAAATCAATCTTTAAACAATCTCGGTCAGTGAGATCTGCAGTGCAATCATGAGGGTTTTGGGTTGTGGATTGTGGATTGTGCCGTGCGGTGTTTTGTGTTTTGCCTCAAGTCTCAAAAACTAAATGAAATCACGAGCAAAATACTGCAAATATTTCTCTCTAAACTCTAGACAGAAAAAAAACAGAACCAAAGCGAGATTAGATGTTTCATGTTTGATGTGGTTGAAACTTTTAAAGCGGAAACTTATTTTACTGTTTATGATTATTTTTATATGCTGTATAAACCGCTAATCGCTCCTTTTCCCTCTCCCCCTTTTTATCCACTATCAATTTCCAGTACAGGGAAACCAAGAAAATACCCATAAAAATCAAAATATGATGAATCAATTGAAACCTTTTTTTGTTTATTATTATTAACTTTATTCGGCATTCGGCAGACACAAGAACAAAAGTTCATGGTCCATTTTTTTTGTAAAAATGCTACAAATTTTTTTACAAGTATTTTTCTTCAAATTATAAATATGATTTGTGGTTTATGGTTTATGGTTTGTATAAGATGTAAGACAGAGGTAAAAAACAATGATTGTTTTATGTATTACTAAAGTAAATACTTTCACGTTTTATTTAGTTGGTGGGAAATGCAAAAGTAAAACTGTGTGTTAAATGAAATACAGTATACATTCAAATTATAAATCACAAGTGGTTAGATTTAATGGCTTGTTCATTAGCTGTTTATTCCATAGTTATAATTATGCTTTCTTTTTATTTGCATTCCAGAGTTTGGTTTCTGTCCAATTCTACATTTTATTCCATTTGTACCCATATTTTTCCGTACTATAGTAATACTTATAAATAAATAAAATGAGACATATTAAGGGTAATTTGGGTATTTAGCAGGCTGCGGTGAACAAGAGAGGGAAATGTAGACTGTAGACATGCTGTACTTGCTAATTTGGCTAGGGTAAGAAAGGGGATAGAAATACAGAGTATCGGAGTAGCGGATGGTTTGTTGATTCTTTTAGCATAATAGATTTGAGTGTGAGTTGGAGTGTGGTCTCGAGCATCGAGCATCGAGCATCGAGGATAATGAGGAAGGAGTGTACAATTACTTATGTACAAGTACAGATACAGATAAAAGTTGTGTGCAACTTTGTACCATGTCTAACGTCTAAGCACAGCAAGAAATGTTTACAAATGGAGAAAATGACAAACCTGAAGAAAAAGGAGAAGGAGAATAAAAACAATGGTGGAAGCCGGAGCCCTAGTTGAAGTTGGAGTTGGAGTCGGAGCAAGAAGAAGAACAACAGGTTATCTATCTGTTTGAACTTCAACTCAAGTTGCTATTCTTTCCTTTCTGCTTTCTACTTTCTTCCCCGTTCCCCGTGTTTGTTTCGGGTAGAGTCAAACTCAACTTGGAGTTAGAATTGGAATTGGAGTTGGACTTGAGAATGATTTCCTCTGCCTTTGTCTCCTTTTTCTCTCTTTACATTAGCTCCTTGTTTATACAAACGAAGAATTGATATACATTTATATACATTTATATGTGCTCCGTACAGGTATAGAAAACGGAAAAGTGCCAAGGTGTCTTTCGTGTTATGATATTGCATTATACTCCACTCAAAACCGCGTATATTTCATTATATTACGGATATTGTATTGTGTTTTACGGCAGGAGAAACAAAAGTAGAGACTGATTCTGGATTCTAGATTCTAGATCCTGGATCCTGGATCTTGTTCTCTTTCTCTCTGTACTTTTTGTTCTGTTCTGGTTCTGCTCTATTGAATTTTCCATGTCTCCCAGCCAAAGTCAAAGTCGTAGTCATAGTCATAGTCAAAGCCGAAGCCGAAGCCAAAGCCAAAGCCAAAGCCAATGGATCTCGCTTTATCTAATAGGGGTGAATTTCTTCTTCTTTTTCTCTTCATATCTCACAGATGCTCCTCTTTCCTTCTTTCCTACATTCTACATTCTACATACGCTCCTTTTTGCTCTAGTTTCAGTTTTTTCCACCATACTTCATTTCACAATCCTTCTTTATAACTTTACAGCTATAATTTTTTCTCGATTTCTCCACATTTCCCTTTTCTCTCTATTTTTAGGAAGCCAAGCTGCCTTTTGGAAACCTCAGTCTTAGTCCTTAGTCTATGCACAGAATGAGCCCGTTCTGCATCAAATATTGAGCTAGCCACCTATCGGACAGATTTAGAACTCGCTACTACTACTACTAGCGACATTTAGCGAACAAATTTGGAAATTTGGGTTAGTATTGCCATCTAGCGTCGCTTTTAGAGGAAGTTAGTGGTGCCATCTAGCGGGAAAATTTAGAATTCGTTGGTGGAACAATCTACCGGATGAACTTTTAACTCGGTAGGGGTGCCGTGTGCCATCTAGCGGACAAATCTGGAACTCGTTATTGGCGCCACCTATCGGGAACTCTTGAAACTAAATATTTAACATTTGTCCGCTAGATGGCGCATGTGTACAGATTTATATTAGACAAGTTCCAAGAACTCGTTTGACCTAGACGACAGAAGTTGTATGACAGTGGACAGACACGATACTTTTTGTAGTCAGCTTCGCATCCGGAGCACAAAGCATTTGTGCTTTCAAGGCGATATAAAATCCTCAGGAACTGTTGGGTTTTGACTTTATTCATCTCTAGAATCTAGAAAACAGAATGTAAAAGCGTGCAAAATAATCCAAGGAAAATGTAATACATTATGTTACAACTCCATGCGATATCGGGATATAAAATGATACGAATATAAATATAAATATGATACATCGGAACGAAAGAGAGAGAGAGAGAGAGAGCGAGAGAAAAAATAAAGAGTACACAGGTACAAAAAAGGAAGAAGAAGAATGGAAATATACACAAACCCAAAAACCGAAAACCGAAAACGAGGTTTTTTTATGGAGAAGCTCGTCCACATTTTCCTTTTCCTTTTCCTTTTAGTTTCAGTTTCAGTTTTTTGAAGCGCAGATGCAATGCATCCTCAAGACTCAAGACGGGTTTCTCATCCTTTCATTTCTCCCTTCGCCTAGTGTAACTTGTGTACTCTACTTTGTACACTGTACACTGTACACTGTGTTTGTATCTTTGTGTCTGTGTGTGAGCTGCGCCCCTTTTCACTGTTGTGCTGTGGGCTTTGGATTTGGATTTGTAATGTTTATGTGTAGGTATTTTTGAAGGTATGTATTTTGTAGAATGTACGTGGAGGGAAAGGGAAAGGAGAAAGGAACAAGTGGAAAACCGCAACGTCGTTCTCCTTTCTTTCTCATGTGTCTTGTCACAAGGGAGTTTGTGTAAAAATGTACAGCTTTTTCCCCCGAATGTACACTAATAATAGGGTAGAAAATGTAGAAGCTATTTGAGACTGTATACTGTATTCTATATTTTGTATTTTTTATATGTATTCAAAAGCCTGTATACCGTATATTGTATATACGGAGAACACATGTGTGCATGTGAGGTGGAGGACCTCATATTACTTTTCCATTGAGTGGTAACATGAAAAGTAAAAGCATCTAGTTCAACTCCAACTCCAAGTCCAAACCAAGTCAAAGCTGGAACTGGAACTGGAACTGGAGCCATACTAAACCATGCACAAACCCACCACAACCTGTCCACAATCTACAATCTACAATCTAAAACCCACCGTCTGCATGGCATTGCATTTCATTGTGTTTCGAGCTTTGAGCTTTGTACATTGTACATTGTACATCCGTCCATTTATTCTTGCCCTCATGTTCCGTCTCCGTCTCCGCTCGGCACTCACCTGAGAATATCTGTATTTTCTGTATTTTCTGTGGAATTTTGCTGGAGTTTGAGAAGCTCACGCAGCAGCAATATCAGTACTCTCTTTAGTTGTCTGTCTGTTTGGTTTGGCTTGGCTTTTTCCCTCCTTTGCGCTCTTTTTCTCAAGCAGGCAGATGGCCATCCATCTCTATGAAAACCTTGTTCATTGTACATTGCACATTGTACACAACAAGCAAACAAAGTAGTATCTAGTAAAAAAAGTAAAAAGAGTAAAAAGAGGAGCCAGCCAAACCAAACCAAACCAAACCAAAATCCAAATCCAAACTGAAAATGAAAAGGAAAAGGGAAAGGAAAAGCCATGGAATAGAATATAAAATACAATGAAATGAAATGCATGCAATGATTCAATGTACGCAAGAGAATGAAGGCATGTCGTGCCACTGCCACTGCTTCTGCTTTTTTGCTTCTGCTTTTCACTGCTGAGAATACCGCTAGAGCTACCGCTTCAACTTTCCAGTTCTCCAGTTCTTCAGGCCGTTCCCTCAGTTCTAGCTCAGCTCAGAGGCGAGTACTTGCTGGAGTAGAGAAGAGAGGAATTGAAACACTGAGAGAGAGAGAGAGAGAGAGAGAGCGAGGGTAAGGTTAAAAAGGCTCGAGACTCGAGAAGCGAGAAGCGAGCAAAAGCAAGGAAAGCAAGGAAAGCCCTTTTTTTGGATTTGGATACGGATTATTTTCCCCTTTGTCTAATTTAGCACGGTGAAACTACGGGATCGGCAAAGGAAAATACAAAATACAATATATAATATAATAGAGAATAATACAGTCCGCGGCAGGGTGAAGATAAAAGGAAAGCTCTTGTATTTGGTCAAAGGAGGACTGGTTTGTGATTTCGGGTTGGGTGTCTTGATCTTGATCTCCATCTGGATCTTGGATTTTGATCTCGATTTTGATCTGGAGCCGAATCTGAATCCGAATTAGACTTTGGCTTGGGATCCCCATCGAACATTGAACATTGAAAATCAAGAGAGTAAGAATAAACCCATGGAAAAATGGATACATTGAATCAAAGGTGGAGATGAAGTAAAGTAAAAAGTAAAAAATAAGAAATAAGAAGAACAGCCCTCAGCCAGAAGCCAACCAACTTTCTCCAGTTCCGAATTCAGGTAATAGAAAAGTATTATGTGTGTTTTCTCTTGATCTTGTTCATGTTCTTGTTCTTGTTCTTGTTCCTGTTCCTGTTTTTCCTCTTGTTCTTGTTCCGCCTCTCTTTTTCTCTTGTGTTTGGTACTCTGTTTGGAGTCCATTTGTTGGCTGGAGATAAAGTAGAGTGGAAAATACAATAGAAAATAGAAAATAGAATATCCCAATATAATATAATATATTAGACAATACTTTACGAGTGAGTGGAATATAATGCAATATTCTCTAGTTTTTTCTTGTTCTCCTTCTTTTCTTTTTAGGAATTCCCCACAGACTCGTGGAAACTTGATACATTGATACATTGATACACATCCCCTTCTGCTCTGCTCTGGTCTACCTGTACTTTTCTACATTCTACATTCTACATTGTGCATGTCTCAGCATCAGCATCAGTATTCTTATTCGTATCTGGATCTCACTCCGTTTGGTTTTGGATCGAGTTGTGTGGCTGGCTCTACTTTTGTATTTTGTATCCCCACAGATATCTGCAGGTCCGCAGGTCCGCAGCCACGGCCACAATAGGGGATCCGAAGAGGAAAAAAAGGGAAACGTGAGAAAAACATACACACGTTCACAGTTCACAGTCTAGCCCAAATTCTCCTCACACATACAACATATTTTCCCACTAAACTCAACAAAAACTAAACCAAACCACGAGAAACTCTTCACTCTTCACTCTTCATGCTCTCCCACAATTTATGTACAATGTACAATGGACAAGGGAAAAGAATAAGGCGGTGAAAGTTTAAAAAATAAATCATCGGACCTTGGACATACCATTTTGTGTTGTCTTGTACTCTGCTTTCTGCTTTTGGTGCTGGTTTTGGTTGAATTTGATTCAAAGTACACTGGAAAATTCAATTCCAAGTCTACGGCTGAATCTGAATCTGAAGCTGTTTTACCCCCCAAAAAATTGAAAATTTAAAAGTGAAAAGTAAAAAAGTGCTTCGTCCAATTTTCAAAAAGGGTCACATCTAAAGACAGTGAATTTGGTGTTAATCCAATAAAATAGTTTTTACTTTCAATTTAAATTTGAAACAAGAGTCTAGAATCCAAGTTTCATTTTTATTGAAGCCGCAGGACTCTGAGAGACAGCGATTTTCACTTTCACTCTTACTTTTACTTTTAGAGGTGCTAAAACACATGAAAAAAATATTTCACCCCCTGAAAACCTGAAAATCATAAAACTAGAGAATTCAAAAGTTTCAAGTCTCAGTTCAAATTTGAATTTCAATATACTGGAAAATACTGGACAATCCAAAAAAAATATAAGTTAACTCTTCAAAGTTACACTTGAAAGTTGAAAGTGGGAAAAGATTAAGTAAAAGTAAAAGTAAAAGTAGACGCATGATAAAAAGCCCTCTCTAATCTTTCTCTTCACTCTCAATTTACCCAGTTCCAGTTCCAGTTCCAGCTCCAGTTTTCCAGCTCCAGTTAAACTTGAGCTCGAGCTTCAGTGCAGGCTTCAGCGTCAAGCGTCAAGACACCATCTTTCTCGCACAAATCTCCTCCATTCCATTCCATCACTCGTCTTTGTTCTTGTACTTGGGGTGCAAAAATAAGAAGACTTTTATTCACTTCAGTGAAAAGAAAAGAAAGTGAAAAGTCTCAAGAAAAAACTACTATTTTTTAATACCCTCTTTTTTCTCTTACTCATCAAATATAATAATAAAATTTGTACAAAGTTCATCTCCAACATTTTGGAAAAAATCAAGTAAAATTCAAGGATAAACTGGAATAAAAATAAAAGTGAAAGTTTCCAAGAGAATTTAATCTACATAATAACAAAAGTTGAATCTGTTGTCTAGATCAAAATCTAAATCAAAATCAAAATCTCAACTTAATTTTACTCGACTCTTCTGTTTTCAAAGGATTTCACCCCTGTTTATTTTTCCCCCTAATTTTTTCCTAGTTTTTTCTAGTTCAATCATAGTTTATAGTTTAATCAGTGTAAAAGGTGAAAAAGATTTTGTGATTAAAATCCTAAATCCTCAAAGTCAACTTCTGGATTCTTTATTTTTTATAATTAATAATTAATTTAATAATATTAATAAGATAAAATGAGAAGATGAATTTGCACAATATTTCCATTTCTTATTTGCTAATCTGTGTGGAAGCGGAGCCGGATGGATGAGAATGAAAATGATGGTGAATTTCCTCAACAAAAAAAGGTGAACAGTGAACAGTGAAAAATGATGCGTTCTTTTGGACTTGGACTTGGACGGGATTTGTATTTGTATTTGTATTTTGGAAGAGTAAGTGAAGGGCAGATTGAGAGGACTGAGAAGGATTACGGAAGGAAATGTGATAGGAAAAGGCTGTGGTCATTACTACAAATATTACCATCACAACTCCATTACGACTACCAAAATCACCATTAATTATGTCCTTCATTTTCATCCATCTCGGACTGGAGAAGGTCCATTTCTGTTTCTGTTTCTGTAATTGTTTGCGAGTGGTGTGAAACAGTGAAACTTGGAGGCTCTCAACTCTCAACTCTCAACTCTGAACAAAAGTCTCAGTCTGGTCTGGTTATCAGTTGAAAGTTCACAGTTGAGATGGAAAATTATCCTGTGAAAACCATTTCCCATTTCCCACGTCCCACGTCCCAATTCCACAAAATAATCAATCATAAATAATTCACACTCCTTCAGCTCTCCACAAAATCATCATAGACAAAAGCAAAAACAAAAGTAACCTTTGGAAATTCTAAAAGGAATTCAAATTCAAATTCAAATTCAAATCCAAATTACACATTTAATTACAACTTGAAATCCTGAGGGAGAAATGGAGAGGAAAGGAATGGTCGGTGGGGGAAACGGGGAAGTTTTTATCAAGATTTTCATCTCACAAAGAACCCGCAAAGAAAAATCCCATCCCCATCATCAACATCTCTCAATTCACCCTCCTTCTTTCACTCGCTCTTCTTCCTCCTTTTCTCCATTATGATGAAATGTAAAGGAATAATATTATCAAAATGAAAATGAAAATGAAAATGACAGTGACAGCGACAGTGACAGTGTGAAAAAAGCTTTTCATCCAGTCAGGAAAAGTTGTAATAAGTAATAAATCTACAAAAATCCCCCTTTACTAAATTCCTCGAAAGGAAATGGAAGTGAATTTCCCAGGAATTAAAACAACTTTCTCCAGTCCAGTGTTTCTCAGTTTCAGTGCCCCTTCAACTGGTGAAATTATTATTATAATAATAATAATAAGTGAAATTTATTGAATAAATCTACAAAGGAAGCCATAAAAGAAGCATCTAAATAAAAAAAATTGTATAAAAGTAAAATGTAATATTTGTTTCAATGTACATGAGATGAAAATGTGTAAATAGTAAATGGTAAATGGTAAATAGTAAATAGAAAAGGAAACAGAAAGTGAATTAAAATGGAAATGGATGAAATTGTTATTATTTCATGGTAAAGTAATAACCTTTTTCTCTGTGTACATATTACATATTACATATGCAAATATCTAGAATCTAGAATCCAGAATGTGGAACAGGGAAAACGGTGTGCGTGGATCGGTCTAATGTGTCTAAAATATTAGAGCCATTTTCAATGCAAATGCGAGTGCCAGTTTCAAAGCCAGTGCCAGTCCGGTTTCTATATTCCGCTTCCCCTTCAAAAGGCCGAGTAGGAAAAAAATTATAAATATTTAATGGCAGAATGTGCAATGTACTTTGGCTTTGGCTTTGGACTTGGACTTGGACTCTCCAACTCTTGGACTTTTCGACTTTTCGACTTGAAAAATATAGATTAAGTTAAATATAAATCCAAAATTCAACTTCAACTTGAAATCGGAATTGGAAAGTTTACAACCTGTTTACTGTAGGAAATAATAGAAAACACAATAATAATACTAATACTAATAATAATAATAAATAAAAGATAGTTTAAAAACAAAAGCTTTGAAGATTGGCAAATTGGAAAATTGGACAAATCGTATGCACGTGCACAGTGTTTCACATAATTTTGATGGATAAAAAGAAAATATAAAAAAATACTATTAATCAAACTTACTCTTTCTTTCATTTATTTACTTGTAAAAAATACATGAATAATTTAATCTATTCTCAATTCTCAATTCTTCTAAGATATCCGTAATATTCAACATTCAACATTCAACATTCAACATTCAATACTCAATACTCAATTTTGTGGTTGTAAAAATAAGAAAACTAAAAAAAATAAAAGTAAAAAAGATGCCGAGTGGAAAGGGTAAGAAGAGTGTGCAGATGATGCCGTCGGAGCAGTACAGTGACACGAGTCCGAATTTGTCCACATACAATATGGACGTGGACGTCATGTCTGTGCCGGGACAGGGACATGAAAGTCAAGGTACTTCCCCCTCTCCCCTCCCTGCACAAACCATGATCCCCACCTCCCAATCCTCCATGTCCACCTCCCTCTCCACCACCAGCAAGAAGAAGAAAAAGAACAAGGGGGAGAAAGTACCCCGGGACTTTAAGTCCTTTTTTATGCCATTTTTTAAAAAGTTTTGGACGAGGTTGGGAGAGGGGGATGTCAAGGAAACGCTCCATCCCAGTCTCTATGGAAAACCCGTCATGGAAGTGGATCCCTTCGTTTTTGATGATGTAAGCATTCTTTTTTTTTCTTTTTTTCTTCATATTAAATCAATTATTATTATTATTATTAAGTATTAGAGGAATTCAAATTCAAATTTCCCGCTAAATTAAACAGTTTATTTTCATACTCATTCCACCCAAAAGCTCATCCATTTTTTCCAGGTATGCGTAACATGAAAAGAAGGTAAGAAGAAAAAGATTAAAAGGTGTATCAAATACAAAGTTGTAAATAAATGTGCATATCCATGCACAACTCACAACTCACAGGTAAAAAGAAGAGGGAATGACAAATGACTTACCTTATTTTCTCTGGCTGTGCTCTGTTTTGTCTGTTGTATTTTGTATTTTGTAGTTTGTGTTTTGTGTTTGGCTGTTAAATGGAAAGTCACAGAAACTCTGTTAATGATTCAGACGCTCTAAAAAGGAAAAATTGAGGTTAAAAGGAGAAAAGGGATAAAGTGAAAAGTGAAAAGGAGCAGAAGATAAACTATACACAACTAATTCAATTTACATCCAAGGTCTTTTATACCTTTTCTTCTTCTTCTTCTTCTACTTTTTCTTGGTCGTCTTGGTTCTTCTTCGTTGTCGTTGTCGTTGTCGTCTTGGTCTTTGTCTCCTTTTCCCTCCTTTTTCACCTACAGATAAGAAGGAGACTGGGCTAAGAAAATTCCATATCTTGAATGTACAATGTAAAATGTAGAATGTACAATGTAAAATGTGCAAAGAACCAGCGAGAGGTAGAGAACAAAAGAGAGGACGACTACTAAATCTACTTTCAGCCAGCAAGGAGCAAAGAGCAAAGAGCTCGCGCACCTCAACTAATTATATATAAACGAGGCTAATAGAAAACATAAGCTCATGTCTTCTCTTCCTGTCCTTGTTTATTTAGTTTTTTTTCTCTTTCTTCTTCTTCTTCTTCTTTCTACATTGTTTTATATTTTATGGTATGCATCGCAACTAGACAAAAGACAAAAGGTAAAATACAAAATACGGTTGATGACTCCACGTTCCAGGTTCCAGACTCCAGACTTCAGACTACTGGAGATTGTAGATTGGAGTTCAGAGGCTCCGGGAACTTTATGGTAGAAAATATTCCCCGTGTCTTGTGTCTTCTCGACCTTTTCAAATGTTCAAATGTTGTTTGGTCTGGTTCTGTTTCTGGTTCTGGTTCTGTTTCTGGTTTGTGTTGTCTGTGGGAGTCGTTTCAGATTTTTACGGAAGGTTTAAGTGCGACGGTATTTAAAATGAAAGTCTCTAAGTAAATACTTACAACTTGAGACTTGAGACTTGAGACTGGAGAGGACTCACAATAAAAGAAAAAGAGACAACTAGTCTAAACAGATAAAAAGCACTAAACTAAAAACTCAGACCAGACCACACAAGAAGAAACGAGAACAAGACAAGAGACAATGAAATTTGTAAAACTTAGAAGCTACCTGCAATTGTTGATTTTTTATTCCTTGGTTCTTTTGCCATTTTATGCAGTTTTTTGACCTGGCATCTTTTTCTTACTCCTTTCTCCTTTTTCCAATCCTCAATCTTCAATCCCAAGAACAAGAATAAGAACAAGAACAAAATGCTGAAATTAAATAGACATGGACTTTCTAGTGTTTTATCTGTCTCAGTCTATCTTAAGTCTTGTGTTTTGTGTTGTTGTCTATTGTCCATTCGTATTGCGTCTACAATGTAGAATGTACATGGGGAATGGTGAATGGGGAAAGTGCACATATGGAGTGAAAAGTATGTCGGCTGTCTCCCGTCTCATGTGTTTTACATTGATGCAACCAGGATTTACAATGTACAATGTACAAACGACAAAACAATCCATCTCTCCATCCATGAGCTTGTTATGTGTAGTGCTGTGGTGTGCGGGGCTGTGTAAGTCAAGGAGAAAGTGGAGAAAGCAGTGGAGCCGACCCGAGTTTGTGTATTGTGTATTGTGTAGTTTGTGGATTGCAAAATGAAAAGTGTAGTTTGTAGTTTTGTAGTTTGTAGTGTGTATAATGCATAATGTGGAGTGTGTGGAGTATGGAGTATCCTTGAGGGTTATTGATCCAAAAAATCTCCCTCTGTCTCATTTTATTCCTTCCTATTTATACTAATAGCTTATTCTCTACTCTGTGCACTGTGCACTGCACTGTCTACAATGAACAATGTACAATGTACACAATATACAATATACAATACAACTGGAACTGGAACTGGAACTGGAACAACTGAAAGAATAAGAATAAGAATAGGAAGAGGAATCTAAAGCCTTTTTGGCATTCCATGTTTTCTTTTTCTCTTTATTTTCTCCTTAGTCTCCATATTCCAGTGGTGATGCTTCTTCTTTCCCTCCCTTCATTTCGGTGAAGAGTTGAGAATTGAGAGTGAAAAAGATAGAGAAAATACTTGTACTCGCCGTCTTATTCTTATTCTTATTCTCTTGTAAAAAAATCTTGAGACATGAGAAGAAAAAACTAAGTACAGAGTACAAGTGGAATATGTACAATGTACATATTACATATTACACATGAAATGGTACAATATATTCCTATAATGTGGAATAGAATGGAATATAAGATAAAGATATGTCTCTGAGTACAGAGTAAAGAGTACAGAGTAAAAAGTACAGAGTAAAAAGTAGAGAGGAAAGGAAGACAAGGCCATCTCTTTCACTTGTGTCTCTATTTATCCTACTTGTAATACACTTTGTACTTTGTACTTTGTACAATGAGTTTCACAGCCTCAATATATCTTGGCCATAAATGTAGTATCAGGGGAAGATGTGTATCAACTACTCTCTTCACTATATACTCTGTACAATATACACTACATGTCCAATCTACTCAGCTACTTATCTTTCTTCCTCTTCTATTTTTTACCCAACTCCCAACTCATTCTCCATTTCCTTTTAAAAGGAGGATTCTGGATTCTGGAGTCTGGAGTCTACTCCACATTATTCCGGTTCTGGTGCAGTGTAAGTGAAGTGAGTGTACATTGTACATGTGTGCGTCTAATAAAGTGAGTTTGTATGTTCTATGCCGTCTGATTCTGGTTCTGGTTCTGGTTCTGATTCTGATTCTGTGTCTGTGCTTTGATATAGATCTTCATGACATTATTTTATTAGGGTTTCTAAAGCAAGACAGAGGCAGAAATGGAAATGGAATGAGAAGATGAAGAGGAAGAAAGTAAAAAGTAAAAAGGAGAAAGGAGAATCAAGTAGAAATTCCTATTCCCCATTTACCACATTTACTCGCTAATATAAATATGTATGTTATCCACTAGATTCTAGATTCTAGATTGTACATTGTACATCTCATGCAGATAGTAATACATCTTGCAGAAAAAACCTAAACAAACTCAAAGACACATGAACATGGACATGGACATGAACACATAAGCAGAAGCAAAAGCAGAAGAAGAAGCAGACGTGCTCTTCTTTTCCTTTTCCTCTCCCTCCTCATCCCGTCTTCCTGCCCTATGAATTTCTTCACAACTGTACATTGTACATTTCTTTGTACTCCATTTTTTTAACCAGTCCAATCCTCACCAACTCCTTCACTTTCTTTTGAGGAACTGTACTCAAAACTCGTACTCGCCTTTCTATGGGAAAGTGAAAAGCGGAAGGGGGAGCATCTTTTTTTTTTTTAAGAATAACGACTTTTTTTTATCTTAACTACAAAGACAGACAGAGACGGAAAAGGAAGAGGAAGGAGAAAGAGCATATACGAATGTAGATTAGTGGAGGAGAACTAGTATCAGAACCAAGAAGAAGAAGAAGAGGAGGAGGAAATGAGTCTGACTCAAATGAGTCGAGTGGATGCAGGAAGAAACTGGAATATTAGAAAAATACGTTCATATTTAAAAAAACTGGGCCTTGTCTGCATTCTGCATTTTTCAATGCAAACTTTAACTTTTATTTAAACTCATTTAAACCCTGACAACGGAAAATTGGAGAAAGCGGAGAAAGTGGAGAAAGTAGAGAAAGTAGGGAAAGTGGAGAAAGTAGCGAAAGTGGAGAAAGCAGAGAAAGTGGAGAAAGTAGAGAAAGTGGAGAAAATAGGCTATCAATTTCTCGTCCAAGGATCCATCAAAAGAGGAGATCCCCATGTGGTATGATCCCGTGTTTGCTAGAAGCTAGTCGTATTGGCCCTGATCGTCTCCGTTGGGTTTACCCTAATTTACCATTAACATTATGATTCCCACGGCACTGCACTGATTAGATATTACAATATTATTAGCCCTGGTTGCAAGTTGGGGTATTGAATATCGTCTACTTTGTGTAATTAAATGGGGTATTTAGTATTCCTCGGTGGTGCTGTTTTACCTTATTCCAGGATTGCATTACCCAAGGTGCAAAATGCACATGGAGTCTCTCTCTATTAATTTCCGATCATAATCAAAATCCGAATCCGAATCAGATTAAGTTTTAGAAAGCTGGTATTAAATCCAGCTTCGACTTCCCGAGTCACTATACTCTAGAGTCTAGACTCAATCTCCAGACTCCAGACTGTAGACCCCGGGCTCATTATAAAATACTCATCAGTATCAATATCCGTTTTGGTTTTGGTTTCAATTTCAGTTGCAACCACCCCACTGACTCAAAACTCAATACTTAATATTTCCCCCGATATCTCCACTTAATTTGCAATCCCCTCCTTTCTACATTTAATTTTTACTCGATTCATAATCACAGAGAACCTACAAATCTTGTACATTGTACATTGTACAATATTGAACGGAAAATAGGATAATTTTAATAGGAGAGCGGATTTGGAGCATGAATAATAATTAACTTTGTACAATTTAATCTTCATTAAATAAGGGATTTGATCTACTGTACAAATTCTGGGAATCGTACAAGTTTTTCATTCTCTTAAAAAGACGGTGCAGAGTGTAGAGAAATGAAAATCCTGTGTACTGTATACTGTGTATATGCGGTAAAAAAGGAGGTGGATAATATTCACGTAGCAAATTTGATGTACAAACATGTTTTTACATTAAGCTTAAAGTATTAAAGTTTAAAGGACACGGCGCATCTCATACATGTTAAATGTATTATTATTACTATTTTGCCTACGGTATTTAAAATCCCAAGCATCAAGTTTAAAAATATAATAATGAGATTGAATTTAACGAGTAAGGAGAAATGAGAAATGAGTAACGAGGGAAAGTGGAGAAAGTAGTGAAAGTGGAGAAAGCAGAGAAAGTAGTGAAAGTGGAGAAAGCAGAGAAAGTAGTGAAAGTGGAGAAAGTAGTGAAAGTAGTGAAAGTGGAGAAAGTAGGGAAAGTATGCGCATTGTACATTGTACGTGGTACAATTCGGAATTGGGAATTTAGAATTCAGAATTGAGTACAATCAAGTTTTCTCTCCAAGATCAAATTAAAGTAGACGTGCTCCAAAAAATTCCCCTTGCAAATTTCAAGCGGTGGAGAAGGAAAAAAGTTAATAAGTGAGTTGTGAGTTTAGAGTTTTGAGCTTTGAGATGGATGAAAGAGGTTTTAGTTGAGTTTAGGGATATTGTACATTGTGCACAACGCACAGTCACAGTCATTATTTGACATGCCATTCTCCATTCTCCATTCTAATTCAAATTCTGTTGATCTGGAGTGTCTGTCTGTCACCATTCAAGTCAGACGTCGACCTCGTCCTCGTCCTCTTCTTTCCTCTTCTTTCCTCTTTCCTCTTGTCTTGAAGGAAGAAGATGAAGAAGGATCGACGTTGGAGTGTGGAGTATCAACTATGAAATAGTTACCCAGTTGAAGAGTTGAGAAAAGTCGAATGTCGAATGAAAAACGTTGTGGCGTTTATGTAATAATTTTCCGACGAGTCAGGCAGACTTCCTTCTTCTCCTGTTTCTTTTTCTTCGTTCCCTGTCTCTGTCGTTGTGTCTTTGTGAGTGTGTCAGCTCAGTTACTCATCTCCTCAGTCCTCAGTTCTTGTCTAGATTTTTAGAGAGTCAAAAACCTTTCAATGGTTTCAAGGCTCCTGCCGTTGGTGCGGGGTTCCGTGGTGACTGTCTGTCCTTAGTTTAGTCAAAGAAGTTTAAGGAGAAAAAAGGGTAAGAAAGAACAAGAACAAGAAGAGGAGGAGACGAGGAGAAGACAGCACATGCACGACCACGAACAAGAGCACGAACACACAAGTTTTGACTTTAATTTCAAACATACTCAACATACCTCCTCTACCTGACACCAACAAATCAACTTGGCTCTGACTTTCTCCACTTTCTCCACTTTCTCTTTTGCTTTCTCTCTGCTCCCTCAGTTCCCATAGATTCATATTACATATTACCCAGACAGCGCACCATGTACAATGGAAACTCCAAACTTTTGTATGAAATAGGCACACGTATCAATTTCCATCCTCCTTTCTCTATATTTATGATTAGATGAAGAGGTGAGACAGGTGAAATATTTTACTATGGTATGGTTTGGTGTGGTACGGTATGTTCACGTAATTTACACTCTTGACTCCACTCGCTTTTCCGCGTGTATTGTACAGTGTGCTTATTTTGAGGCAATGCGCTTTGAATTTCAGATATACTCAAACTATGCCAAACTGAAAACTGAAGCCAAGCCAATCCAAGCCCAGCCACAGCCGTCACATATTCCAACTGGATATTTTTCACTCAATTCTTTCCACAAGAGTATGTATCATCTTGACGTCGACCTTCTATTCATATTTATACAGTTTAAACCCGTAACAACCAACAGAAAACCTTATTATTCTTATTCGAGTCTTCAAGTCTTCGAGTCTTCGAGTCTGTCTCTTTATTCCTCCCCACAAAACCTGCACAATAACATGAAGAAGAATAAGAATATTCCAGCCATTCTTTCTCTGGTTATGTATATTGTATATGTATATGTATATTACGTCTTTGGATGGCTGAGCCTCTTCGGCTTCGGCTTCGGGCGGCTTCTTTCCCATCTTTTTCTCTTTGTCAGTTTTGTGTGTACTTTAGAATGCACACTGCATTGTGTGTAGTGTGTAAGTCAACTGAAATCTCCTTATAAATGTAAATGCTCCTCTTCTTTCTTTTCCTCTTTTTGTTGTGCCTTTGCCTTTGCCTTTGCTTTTGTTTTTTGTTTTGTTGTCTACCTGGTTTCCACCAGTATTTGTATTTTAGCTGGTGGAATGTTGAATGTACCTGCCAATTTACATACTACATACCTTGAGAGTTTCAGTTTCGTGTTTCTTTACTGGAGAGAGAGATTCTGCTAAATGGATACACTGCCTCTGGATTTTTTTACAGAGGTAGATTGTACTGTGTAGATGGTAGATTGTATAAAGTAGATGGACCTTTTTATGCAGTGTACATTTTACATTGTACATTGTACATCTGCATCCCATCTCAATTCTCAGCTCAGTTTAGTTGAACTCGTTGTTTCTCTAAGCTCCGCTCAGCTTCAGCCTCAGTCTCAGCTTCAGCTGCCATTTACCTATAATATTGTATTACATGAGCGGAATTTTTGAGGGACAGAGGAAATAAGAAATAAGGCGTAGATAGTAGATTCTAGATTCTAGATAGGAGATAGATGTCTACCTACTCAGCCCATTATTTTTGTTTTTATTCCATTTTATTTCATTTTATTTTCTCTATCTTTCTCTCCAACTGCTGCACTGTAAATTGTACATGGTAAATACCTGTAACCTGTACTTGAATATGGAGTCTGCCCCGCAACTTTGAATTACCTTGATATACTTTGTATAAGTACTCCACAACATCCGCATCCAAAATACTGTATATTCTCATGTACTCAATACTCAACCCAACACTGAAGCTACACCTCTATTCTCTTTTTTCCTTTCTCGTTTCTGCTGTTTTTCATAAGCTTGATTGATTATGACGTGAGAGTGCTGATTTTGAAATGCTTACATTTTATATTTCCTATTTCGTATTTTTAATACGGGTGAAACAAACAGACAGACAAAGAAATTAGACCAATTTATTTTTTTTTCAAATTTCAAATGAAACAAGTTATTTTTTTACATGTACAATGGACATAAAACATAAAAGTTGATGGTGGATTTATTTATTTATTTGTACGTGTAAATTGTAAATGTGTTTGGATTTGGATTTGTATTTGTATTTGAGTTGCTTTTATACTTTATTTAAACATGAAATGAAAAATGAAGTGACCTCTCGAATCTCGAGTCTCGAGTTTCGAATTGATAAATTGATAAATTGATGCATTCTTTTTACTTATTTGATTGTTTGTATAAAACCCATTAAAATCCATTAGCTGGTCTGTTTCAAAATATTTATTGTCCTCTTGAATCAAAAACTTAAATAAATGGCCTTATTAACCTTATTAACTGGGCTGGAGATGAAGTAAACTGGGAACTGGGATTAACTTTGAAAAAGGTCAGAGGTCAAAAAAAATCAGTCCTAATTCCTAATGGATTTTCAAGTATCAACTTGAGTCTTGAGTCTTGAGTTTGTGCAAACATTTCCACTTTCCACAGCTTAAAAACTCATACACAATACACAACTTGCTTTTATTTTAGCTTCTAGAATCTAGATTACACATCATATTTGAGTTTCACAACTCAAAACTCAAAAGTCAAAACTAAAAACTACAAACTGCAAACTACAAACTCGGAACTGCAAAGTGAAAGCTCGAGATTAAATGTCCAGTGAAGTGTGGATGAAACTGTAAATGTAAATATAAATGAATTTGGAAGAAATGGAATAGATGAGTGAGTTTTTCCAAAGCTCAAAGCACACATGCGGAATCTAGAATCTAGAATCCAGAATCCAGAATCCAGAATCTAGAATCTAAAAGGTACGCGGAGTACATGTAGCACATAATGTATAATGTATATTTGTAGGGAGTGCAGCCCATTTGCAAGTTTTTCAACTAGCCCAAATTTCCCAGTCGACTCGCTCCCTCTGTAAAAAAGTACGGTGTAAAACCGAGAAGAGGAGGTAGAGAAAAATGTAGAAAATGTACAGTGTACAGTGTTTCGTGCAATTTTCTGGAATTGCAACTCCGTCTCACCTTTCAACTGTACAATGTACAAGGTACAATTTTCACTCCTCTTTTCTCTTTCTCTATCATTGAAAATACACATGTGTGGACTGTGGACGTGTGAGCTCTTGTGTTGTGTTTCTTCTCCGTCTGCGTCTTTTTATCTCTGTAATGTGTTTCTACCTGTTTGTGTATCTCTTTCTGTACTTTCTTTCTGTAGTTCTGTACTTTTGTATTTTTGTATTTTTGTATTTTTGTAGTTTGAGTTGGTATGTCAAGATCAATAATGCGAGTATATGTTATACAAGTGTGTGTGTTTATGCATATTCCTGAAAAGACACTGAACATTGAGCATGAGTTTGGATATGGAAGAGGAAGAAGAGGAAGAAGAGGACGAGGACGAGTTTGCTTAAATCCATTCGTGCAGCTCTACACTTGTATAGATGTGTTGTGTTTGCACAGGTACAGGTACGGCCAGTAAAGGTGAGTCAGGTACGTGGAACCAGCATTCGAGCATTCGTGCAGGTGGAGGGTGAATAGTGAGTAGTGAATACTGCATTTGCTTCGTTGGGTTTTATACACTGTGCTACGGAGTATGGACGATGTAGGAGAGGAGAAAGTAAAACTAAACTAGCCAAGTCCCTACTTTCTCCTCCATACTCCATAATTCCAATTTTAAGTCATCTTCTCTTTCTCTCTCTCTCTCTCTCTCTCTTTCTCTCCAGCGCCAATCCACAATCCACAATCCAAAATCCACCTTCACACGTACTCTAAATGTACACACTCATGGAACACAGAGAGTTTTAAGGAGTTTAGAACAGAGGTGGGGAATGAAGGATATGAAAAGAGAAAAGAGTATTTTGTACATTGTACAATGTGGATGCATATAATTTTGTCCTGAGAGGAGTTGAATTGAGTTGAGTTGAGAAGAGAGAAGAGTGGTACTCCACTCCAATTCCAACTCGAGCTCAAGAGCAGTGGGTAGTCTTTTCACACACTGTACTGTGTGTATTGTATATCTTACGCCTATTTACATATGCTACTAATGTCTATCTCTTTCCATGTCATTGGTACAAAAAGTAAAAAGTAAAAAGAAGGAAGAAAAGAAAAGAATATACAAATAGGAATACAAGTACAGGTACACGCGAGACACTAGACACGAGAGTCACGGAGAGAGAAAGTAGGAGAATGGAAATACTTTTATTCTTTGCTTTCTTTTCCCACTCTTTCTCCTGTTCTCCGTTTCTCCCTGCTTCCGTTTTCCACATTCTCTATTCGCCATTCGCCATTCTCTATTCTCCATTCCAATCGCCTCCCATTACATGCATCAAGTGACCTAAGTAGCTTTTTATTACGCATATTTTATCCCGGACCCGAAACCAATGAATCAGATCAATGAGCCCACAAAACTCAATCCAATACAAAATACAATCCTTTGTCTCTCAACTCTCAACTCTCAACAGTGTTTTCCAGCACCTTTTAAAATTACACGAGTACACACTGCTTTTCCCCTTCAGCTACTTATTTTTCTCATACTACCAGAGACGAGATCGATCCATCCCACCAAATCCAAATCCAAATGCAATCCAAAGACCTTTTCCGTTTCCTCGTCCTTTTCCTCCCATTGAAAATCATCATACATAAAATATGCCCTCTCGCACTATGCGACCTCTTCCAGAGCTTCCAGAGCTTTCAGAGCTTCCTGAGCCATGTGTATAAAATACAGTGGTGGTTGTGTCTGTGGACTATCTAGTATCTAGTGTCTAGTATCTACTGTCTCCTTTGAACCCAGAACGTGGAATACATTTTGGTATTAGAAGCCCACAATTTATGTACATTTTACAGGCGGGAAGGTGTGTGTTCTGACGGAGGGGTATTTTTACATGGAGACACGAATGAACATTGGGCCTGGAACCTGGATACATAATATATTATCCGTAGGTATCTTTAGTCTCCACTCTCCAGTCTCCAGTCTGCACTTTAGTCTTTACACACACCACACACGCCAGGTTTTTATTGTGCGTTCAACACTCTTCTTTTTACTGCTCCTCGTCTCGCATCGTCTCCTTTAGTTCGTACATTGTGTGTTGTACATTGTGTGTTGTAGGGAAGGGAGTGGAGCAACTTTCCTCAATCAACGTGGATATCGATATCGATATTGATATGAGTATCAGTATCACTATTCCCGTTCACCTTCACAACCACACAAAACACGAGACACAAGACACGAGGAACGCACTACTCTCTTGTCTTGTGCTGTGAGTACTCGAGTGTGTAATGTGTCATGTATAATGTATAATAAAACATTTATGCAGCCATTTCCCTATTTGTTTTACGATGGGTATCTTTCATTCATACTTTGTATTTTGTACCTGATACTTTGTACAGGTAGATGTTCAAAGGTTTAAAGGTGTTTTCTTTCTTGTGACATATTGCCATTGCCATTGCTATTGCCATTGCCATTGAATTGAATTGAATTGAATTGGAGTGAAGTGGATAGAGGAAAAAGAAAAGGTGAAAATATGAAAATATGAAAACATGAACATATGAAAAGAAGAGTTTTTAATCTTTAATCTATATCTAATATCTAACATCTAGTCGCGATCAAAAGTACATTTCCCATCTACACTGTAAATTTGAGAATGAAAAGCTACATTAATAGATTTTGTACAGCTGGAATTAAAGTCAGTGGAATGACTTGAATCTTGAATCGGCCACGGTGAAAATGAGTGTTAGTAGTTTTGTTTTATATTTTTTTACTTCAATTGACTGAGCCTTTAGTCTTGGGCCTTGTACTTGTGTGTATGAAATGGCGGACGTTGGTCTGGTTCGGTCTGGTGGGGTCTGGAGAGGAAATGGTTGGAGAAAGTGAGAGAGAAATTTATAGACTGCAGGAGAACGCACAGCACAAAACACAAATGACTGTATTACATGTAGAATGTAGAATGTAGAAAGTAGAAAGTAAAATGAAGGGTCGGTTCTCTTCTGTTTTGAAGTGGGGTTTAGATGGACTGGGTCTCATGTGCTGTGCTTTCTCCTGTTCTTCTCTTCTCTAGTTTTGGTACTGGTTCTGTTTCTGGTTGGGCTGTGAATGTAAGAGAGTCGAGAGTCGAGACTCGAGAGTCGACGGTAGTGAGGTAGTCAATGATTATTATGGTCACGTCAAACATTGAACACGGTCGTTATTCCATGCGGAGAAGTCAAGAGAGAAAGCCTCCTGTTCTGTTCTCTCTGGGACCTACTTCTTCCCTTCTGTTTTCTTCTGTGGATATCGGATACAGTACTTTCTCTTGTACTTTCTCTTGTGCTTTCTATCGTGTGTTGTACATTGTACATACACATTCCAAAATCACTTCCTGTATAAACTAAATATGAGTGAAATGACGTGTTCATGGGATGAAAAGCAACTCAATGATGGCAACTTGCATTACTTTATACAAAACGACAACCGACATCCAACAGCCAACAACCGACAACCGACAACCGACGGTCGACAGTCGACAGTCGACAGCTAAACATTTGTATAACTTGATGCAGAACATGGTCACATGATACAGCGTACAAAATACAAAACACCCTGGACATGTAAAAGGTAAAAGGATATGTTTCACCAGTTAATAGTTTCCCTTTCTCTTTCTCAAATCCTGTCCCATTCCATCCACATCCACATTTAATATGTAATATGTACATATGAAAAAGAAACACTCTGTCGATTCTGTGTACACTAAATGACATGCATTGTGTACTGTGCTCTGTGTACAAGTGTAAAAGGGAATTGAGCTTGTAGATAGTAAAACTCAGAGCCAGAGAGAACAATACATATTTTTCAGCCTTGTCTCTTTCTCTTTGCGTTCTCTGCTTTCTCTTTACTTTCTCTCTACTTTCTCTTTACTTTCTCTTTGCTTTCTCTTTACTTTCTCTTTACTTTCTCTTTGCTTTCTCTTTACTTTCTCTTCTCTTTCTTTTGCATTCCTCTAGCCCACTTTGTACTACTTTGTGATACTTTATAATACTTTGTACTTTGTACGTTGTGCTTTGTGCTTTGGACAACGGACTTAACAACTTGAACGCCTTTTCCCTAATGTCACTGTCAAATACTTCAACTCCTTTTCCATTATTCCAATTACTCTCCCCTTCATGTTCAAGTGACCGCTGCCATTCCCGCCACACACTAGACACTAGACACTGGAATACCGCTACAACCTCTCCAACTCCAACTCCAGCACTGGAACACTTGAATGCTCCAGTGCTTCAACGTGTAGAATGGAGAATGGAGAATGTAGACAGTGACATCCGCTGTGTACAAACACATGTAAAATGTAGATGTGTGCTTCTGCTTGTCCTTGTGGTTTCTATTATCTTTTTCAATACATTTCCTCTGACCACTTTACTCTCCGTATTTTATCCCTTTTTTATTCATTTCCGTCTTTTACCAAATTTATCATGATCATGAGCATGATTATTACGAAAACGAGAATTAGGAAAAGGAAAAGAAGGAGAATGAGAATGAGATAGCTTTTCCCCTATTTTCTCCTTTTTTCTTGCCATTTCCCCCCTGTTTTTTCAAGGATTAAGCAAGACAGTGAAAATGTTTTATACTTTCTACATTTTTATCACAATCATGCTCTTTCAATTTCACTCCAAGTGAAAACCAAGTCCAATCTCATGTTCGTGTGTGGTCTAGAGTCTAGAGTTGGGAATCTGGAATCTGGAATCTGGAATCTGGAGCATCTTTTAATACATATGGTTTTTAATCACGACAACAATAATACTTTGTCTTCGTAACTCTTCATTCTTCCTTCTTCATGTAGATGGAAAATGTAGGTGTACTTGTACTTGAACACAGATGCGATAAGACGTGAGACAGGGAAGAGAAATGAAAGAATGATAAGAATTTTCATTGCCCATAAAAATCATCATTGGTGGATTTTTTCACCAGGGTTGAAATTTTTCTAGATACTCCATACAAAAACCCTGTACTTTTTACTTTTACTTTTACGTTTACGTGTGGAGGGAGCATATTTATGATGCATGTTCTAGGTTCCGTGTTCCGTGTTCAGTGTTCAGTGTTCAAAGTTGCCACCGCTCATCAAAAGATCTAATCCAAAATCCAACATGTCATATATTATGTCATAAAATATAATGGCATGTAATATTAAGTGCCGTTTTACATTGGCATTGGCTTTGGCTCTGGCTTTGCCTTTGGAGTTTTCTGTGGTTCTCTTTAATGTTCTTTTTCTTCTTCTTCTTTTTCTTTGCTTGTCCTTTCAACTTGAACTATCAATTTTATGTACATAAAATCCTTGCATGTATTTTTCTGTAATGGGAATGCATAGATTCAATTTTGGAGTTGGATTTGGAATTTGGAATTGGAATTGGAATTTGTTTGGACTTTTATGATAATCACTATTATGATGATGATGATGATGATGGTGAGAAAAGGAAGAGGAGAAAAAAGAGGGCATGTGCAATTTCTATGCATTTCAATTTGGTTCATTTTGTTCATTTTTCCATTATTTGTTTCATTTCGGTTTGGTTTGACTTGCTTTGGCTGGGTTTCCCTTTCTTCTGTGTTTCTCTTGTCGACTTTTATTTGGTTGACATAAATATGACAAGAAGAAAAATGCCATTCCGACGGGAGCGGGAAACTTCAACTTCAACTTTCCAACTCACTTGTTAAATTACATGAATAAATTGATTAGACAGTTTTTTACTATGACTTTCTCCATGTTTTTCTCTTTCTCTGTGAATCCTTCTGTTTTCTAGCTTTCTAGCTTTTTAGCTTTCTGGTCTTCTAGTTTTCTAGTTTTCTAGTCCGTGCGTGGGTTTGGGTTTTAATACACAATTTTTTCCACCGCATGAGAAAAACAGAGGAGCAACACGGAGTAAAAAGTAAAATACATGTATATTTTATACTTTATACTTTATGTTGCATATTGAGTAAAGAATATAGACTGTACCAAATGTAGAATGTAGAGTTTAGTGAGGTCCAAAAGCCCATTGAAGTGACAAGGCCAAAAAAAAACTTTTTTACTTGAGACTCTAGACTTTAGTCAGAGAACGCACGCGAGAGATGGAAGAGATAGAAAAATAAGACAGAACAAGAGAGAGAAAGAGAAACAGAGGAAAAGAGCAACTCTACAGGGAAAAGACACACTAATGAATTTTTTCCTCTATATTTTTTTATTTGAGTAAATCCATCCGCTAGCAAAATCCAAAATCCAAACTCCAAACTCCAACTCCAACTCTTGCTCAACCACTTTCCAAATACTAGTACAAATACAACTGCAAATACAACTACAAAACCAATGCCAATGCCAATGTCAAACCACGAGAACCAAAATGAAAATAAGAATCAAAAACAGATGTAGAACAAGTGCCTAAACCTAAATTCCAAATTCCAACTTCCAACTTGATATCAAATCCATCTTTCAATATTTCGATTCCAATCTGCCTCTTTTGTAAAATATGAAATATAGAATATAGAAAATAGAGTGCAGATTGAGAAAGAGGGAACAAGAGAAAATATAATATTTTGTGAAATATCACATGCTCATTTTGCTTTTTTCCAAGTAAGTTTCTTTGCGCCAGGGAAATGGAACATTGAAAATCTGTGCGTTTTTTCCATGTTCATTCCGAATTTTGAGGAATTTTATAGATGCTGAGGAATTCAAGATTCTAGATTCTCGATTTTAGATTTTAGATTCAAGATTCAAGATTCTGGATTCTGGATTCTGGATTTTAGATGTGATTCATAAATCTGTACATTGTTCATTGTTCATAGTACATTTATCGCACTTTTTAGGAAGCGAAGCTGACTATTGTTATACTCGTGTCCGTCCGTCCGTCCGTCTGTGCACAATAGCTTTTATACGTACAGCATGCGCCATCTAGTGTGAAACTTTGAAATTGACCTAAGTGGACACAAAGTGAAATCAAAAACGAGCGGGCCTTTTTTTGGTTTTTTAAAAAACTATCTTAATGGCGGGGAATGGGATTTAACATAGTGGACACAAAAGTGTGTCCACATATGGGATTTAACATAGTGGACACAAAGTGGACAAAACGTTTTGAAAACGTTGTAGTGGACACAAAGTGGACAAAACGTTTTGAAAACGTTGTAGTGGACACAAAGTTTTAGTGTAAAAGTACGTTTGTTAGTTCTGAGGATTTGTTAAGTGCACGGTAAGAGTTTGAGTGGACAGACACACTTTGGGTTTTATAGCCAGCTTCGCTTCCGGAGCCTAAGCAATTTTGCTTTCAAGGCGATATAAAATCGTCACGAAGTGAGGATTTTTAACTTTATTTGTTCTTGTTCGTTGGGCTCCCTCAAAAACCTTGTATCAATCATAAAAAGGTGGGTTCAAAAAATTCCTCATCTTCAATCACAATCACAATCACTCCTTTCCTTTATTTTCCGTCTCCTCAGTAAACTCTGTACTCCGTACTGCAAGACACATGTTCATTCCATCCTCCATCCCTTTTCAATGTCTCTGCTCTGCTCCGCTCTGCTCTTGAACAGCTTCTTCTTAAAGCTTCATGCTTTATGCTCTGTGCTGTTTTTACTCTCCCCTGAGATTGACGGTGACTAATATGTATCATTAATTGTGTCGGGGAACTTTCCATTTCTCTGAAATCCAAATATCTGTATCTTTAGTTTTAACTCTAAACTTGCTCCGCTCTCTCTTTCTCTTTCTCTCTTTTTCTATCTGTCTCAAGTCTCAACTGGAGCTGGAACTACTCGTTGTAAAACACGTGCATTAGTGCAATTTTTCATGCCGGAGTAAACACAGGTAAGAGTTGGAACTGGAGTTGCTTTCTCCTACCGTGAATTGCTCTTCTGTTGTGAATTTGTTTTACGTCTGGTTTGGTTTGGCCTGATGCTCTTTACTCTGTACTCTTTACTCTTTAGTATTTACTGTGTACTTTTTCCACGAGTTTTGAGCCTTGAGCTTTGAGTTGTGAGTTGTGAGTGCTGCTTCAGTATCTTTTTGCGTGTCTGTAGTCTGTACTTTTCATGTTGCCCAAACTTTCTCTGTACTTACTGGATTCTGGATCGTGGAGCCAGTCCCATGAAATCATGAAATGCGTCATGCATGAATATGTATCAGGTTTCATGTGATTCTTGGAGTTTTGAGCAAACTTGGTTTGAGTTGTGAGTTGTGAGTTTTTGGGAAATGTCAACTTTGGATGGGACTGGATTGAATTGGTTTGGATTGGTTTAGAGTACTTTCTTGAATCATATCATTACTGCTCAATTCACATGACTATTACCTATTACCGCTTTGCGCTATGCGGCAAGTCGACCTCTGAAATCTACAACTTTACTTCAAATCCATCATTTTTCATTCAGTTTGGTTTGGTTATAGAAAAGTATTTCAGAAAAATGTTACTTGTACAATTTACAATGTACAATGTACATTGTACAAGTTAATGGCAATGAAAGTTTCTACTTTAATTCCTGTGTGTAAAGTGTAAACTGCATGAATGATGAATAATCCTGTGTTTTGTATGGTAAAAAAAGCATAATTCTCTCTTTTTTAATGTTTTTCATGACCGTACATCATCTTCATCATGATCTGTACAGTGTACAGTGTACAGTGTCCAATCTAATTATTTGTACGTCAATTAGTGTGTCAATTCCAATTTTCTTTTGTATTTGTATTTGTATTCATATTGAGTAATGATTCTTGGAAAATAAAAGAAAAGCAGAGCTAAAAAATAAATAGTAAATATTATTTGTAGTTTGTCCAAATAAAACTGAAAAATAAAAATGTTGATTTTGACTTTTCAGTGTACCATTTTTCAAAACTCGAATGAGAAAAAGAAAATAGCTTTCTAATTTTTTCAGTGTATCATTTTTCAAAAATAAAACAGGAAATTAAAATAAATTTCTAATTTTTTCAGTGTATCATTTTTCAAAAATAAACAAAAGTAAAAAAAATTTAGTGATTTTGATTTTTTCAGTGTATCATTTTTCAAAATTCGAAATTCAAACCTTGGAACAGAAAAGATTACGTAAAATATTGAGAAAAAAAATACACGTGTTTGATTGAGCGTGGTCCTAACAAAAAGTATTTGATATATAGTGGAAAAAGAGAAAGTATAAAGGAGAAAGTTGGCCCAATGCAGGTGATTTTTACCTTAACCAAACCAAACTACAAACTACGCCAAGCCAGGCCGAGTTATGCGACGGTCGTGCTGACGTAGATAGATAATAGATACATTCCCGTGCAACAAAGGTGCATTCACTTTGTACTTTCTATAGAATATAAAGTATAGTGTAAAAAGTACAAAAAGGTTACACATATGTTTGTAGCTGTTGGTTGTAGTTGCTTGAATATCCATTCGTATTCGTATTCCCATTTCCATTGGAGCGACACTAATAGACAGACTATTGATTGAGAAAGTACATGCAAAGGTGTTCGTCCGGATGGTTCTGGTTTCCTTTCTCTTTCCCTCCTGTCATAACTTTAATATCTACCACCGTCCACCGTGTACACTGCACAATGTACAATGTACAATCTACAATGTTCAAGGTGTACTTTTCACGTGTGAAAAGGTGTAAAAGGAAAAAAGGGAAAAAGAAAGGGGAAAAAACAGGTATATTTTGTGAATACAGCTATACTAATATACTAAAATGTAATATATTAACATGACATGATATGATATAATGTTGTATGAAATGCTCAAATGGTATAAAAATGGAATGAAAATAGATGAGGAAAAGTCTCGATATATCAGAACATGCTTTACTCCGTCATGTCATTCACAAGAGCATACATTTTTAGGTTTAAGTAGCCAACGAACAAACAGTCACTCACTCCGCTTTCTCCTTTCTCCGTGAGTTAGCTTCCGAGTCAATAAAATGAAATAGCCAGCATGTAGCGAGTAGCTTGTGAAGGCGAGGGCAAAGAGGAAATGGCCGGCTTACTATATATTACATTACATTTCATATAACATAACATAACATGGCATAACATTACTTGATATTCAAACTTTTTTTATCCATTTCTCCATTCTCCATCCATTCCTCATTTTCCCTATGAAACAGCAAACAACATGCATGACGTGAGTTTTATTTCATTTCTATATCGTGTATCATGATTCATGATTCATGCATCGTCTGCTTATTCCATATGCTTCTCCGTGTTGTAAGTTGTGTTTTGTGTATAGTATATAAACATAATATATAATATTTTACCAAATAAATTGAAGGATATTTGTCTACCATGTTCTTGAATCTAAAATCTAGAATCTAGATTTCCCCTTTCCCTTTTTCCCTTTTTTCCCTTTTTTCATGTAGATATTTATTTATCCTGTGTATCGACTCGAGACTCGAGACTGGAAACTGGAAATTCAAAAGTGGAAAGTCGAACCTTTTTAGAAATTTTGTTTTCTATCCACTGGTTGTTTTTTCTAGCCGTGATGCTTCGCAAGCTACAATATCTACAATGTTACAATGTTACGTCAACTTCACTTGTGCATTAGCATCAACTATGCAAACATGTGGAATGTGTAATGTGTAATATGTTATGCGGGATTGAAATGGATAGTCAAATATCGATACTGATACCAAATACAAATAGAAATACACGTACAAATTCAAGTACTGGGTGCAAAAATCCTAGCAGAAGAAACAGGGCAGAGAATATGGAACGAGTATTGAAACTGAGCACTACAGTCTAGTCTAGTCTAATTCATCCTAAACTTATTATTAAATTAAAGTGGAGAGAAAAAATTGAAGGATACAAATGCCCAATGAGATCAGTCTCTTCCTCACTTTTTCACTACAACTGTATTAACTCCGATATTGACACACTGAAGAAAACTGAGGTACATTAAAATGAAGAGTCTTATCCGCAATGCTTTTTATCCTCTTCACTCAAAAATCTGCACTCAGGATGTCAATGTGCCAATGAGCTTATTTCCTCCAGCTTAATTCATACCATTTATTTATTTACTAGCCGTTGCCCGCCACCATGTGGCGGGTAAATTCATTAACGGTTTGCTTAGAGAGGAAGCAAAATTCAAATTTCCCTCTAAAATTAAAAGTTCCCGCTGAAATTCAAAGTTCGCGCCAATATTCAAATTTCCCTCTATAATTAAAAGTTCCCGCTGAAATTCAAAGTTCCCGCTAAAATTTAAATTTCCCACTGAAATTCAAAGTTCCCGCCAATATTTAAATTTCCCTCTAAAATTCAAATTTCCCTCTAAAAAATGAAAGTTCCCGCCAATATTCAAATTTCGTGCTAAAACTCAAACCCACGAACTTTCAAACTCAAAGTTAATGCGCAAAAAGTTTCAGCAACGTTTGTATATTTTATATGACTGAGATCTTTCTTTCGACTACTTTGCGGACCGACAGACAGAATTAGAGTTTTAAAGAAGTATTTGATGATGATGATTATTATTATTTTAAACATTCAACATCTCATCTAAAGTACGTCAATACCCAAAGTACTCAAAATATTCAAAGCAGGGTAAAATGGAATGCGAAACTTTGTGGTGAAGGAAAAGGGACTTTATTGTGAAATGTTCATATTTTTTGCTCTAATGCTCATGTTTCATGTTTCATGTCATGATGCAAAAGTCAAGAGTTAAAAACCAAACCAAAACAAACCAAACTAAACAGGAGCATGCCAACCCAAACTTGAATAAAGCAGAAATACAGCAGATTCATGTCCGCATGAAATCAACTTTGAGCTACTCCAGTCCAAATAAACATGTAGTAAAAACATAAAAACTGATTTCGTTTTTGCGAGTTTGTACTTTATCTGCATGTACAATTCAAATACAAAGTACACCCATGTATTTTTATATTATATTGTGTGCGGTTGGCAGTTTCTCTATATCTTTTACATCTTTTATATGAACTTTATACACAAGTACATCTGCTCCTTTTCTGTCTAGTACAACTGTAATAGAGAAAGTTGCAAGTTAAACTGAGCGAGCGGATTGTGTGGTTGAATGTTGAATGCTGAATGCTGGATGTCTGCCTAAGTCAATAGCAATCGCAATCGCAATAGTTAAAGTTAAAAGAGAGAGAGAGTTTTTAAGACAAGAATCTAATGTTGTAATCTGCAATCGTTATTTTTAATACTGGGTTGCACGCAGTGGCATACTTTTATGAACGACAACGACAACGACAACCTTCCTATTTCAACTTCCGTTCACTTTCTCCCTCTTTTTCTTTCTCTCTGTATGTATTTTTTCTTCATTTCTTTTAAAATTAAAAATCTAAGCTTTTCCTTCTTTATTGTGTCTTTTTAAGCCCACTTTCTCTTCCTCTGGTTTCCTTTGCTTTGCTTTAGTTTCGTCTGGCTTGACTTAGCTCGGCTAAGCCGTCCTTCATAAACCGTAACGTACATTGTTTATTGTACATTGTAAATAGCTTTGGGCTTTGGACTTTGAGCTTGCGAGTTGCGAGTATTTGAATACAAAAAAGTAGAGTAGATTGAAACAATTTCATTGTTACAAAAATCCAAGTCCAAATCCAACTCGAGTTCTAAAATTCAGCTATTGTTTCAAAATTAAATAGGGCGCGACGGGGTACTTTTTCTCAACATTTTTATTAGAAATCCTCGTCTTTGATTTTAAGCGGGAGGAAAATAATTTTTAAATCAAGTTTAAATACTTTACGTAATTTTATTTATCTAGAATCATTGTTATCAAATTTGGTACAGAGGTACTTTAGAGCATGGGGAACAATATTTGTGAACTCACTTTAAAAGTGATTGACCCCTGTGACCTCCAGAGGTCATCAAAGTTTGGAATTAATTGTTATAGTTTGACGCCGTTTAAAACTTTTGTTGCTTATTTTTTAGGTGTTTTTCACACAAAAACTCATTTTACACGTAAAATATTGAATTTAGACACAAAGTGACTTCACAGAAAATGATAAGCATAAAATTCTCTATCGATCAGTACCATTTTCATTAATTTTCCATGCATTTTGATTTTTGGTAGAAAATCAAAGAAAAGAATCACATTTTCTTTAAAATCCAAATTCATTGCAAATTAATGAAAATGGTTCCATTCGATAGAGAATTTTATGCTGAAAAACTCTTGTGAATGTCTTATGTGTCTAAATTCAGTAGTTTACGTGTAAAATGAGTTTTTGTGTGAAAAACACCTAAAAAATAAGCAATAAAAGTTTTAAACGGCGTCAAACTATAACAATTAATTCCAAACTTTGATGACCTCTGGAGGTCACAGGGGTCAATCACTTTTAAAGTGAGTTCACAAACATTGTTCCCCATGCTCTAAAGTACCTCTGTAACAAATTTGAGCCGAATTGGACGAAGGGCAAAAATCCCTTTGTTTGCCTGCGATGTCCTTTGAAAAGAGGCACTAGTTTTAGTAAAATTAATCAAAAGTGGAACCTTTTGCCCCAAATTCCCTCATTATATTTATTTGATATTTTCCATTTTTTATTTTTTTTGTGTGCGTTGGAAGGGAATTTTAGTCTCATTTATTTTGGAAAAACTTTGTCCTTCATTCTTTTCCCCATTCTTTGTTTGTTTGTTTCTTCCTTCCACAATTTAATATTCTTGTTTTGTTTTTATTTTCTTTTAATTGGTTGGAACGTAAATGTTTTCACATATGTACAATGAAAATTGTACAATCTACATTCCACATTCTACATTTCCAGTTTGACTACCTTTTACTTTCTCCTTGGCTTTCTCCTCGTATTATTTGTATTTGTTTGAGTAAACTCCTGTTCGAGTTTGAGATAAAGTTTATTCTCCATGGGACAAATTCACATTGTTTTATGGTCTGGTTCTGGTTCTGGTTCTGGTTCTTCTATGTGAGCTTGTTATTTGTGTGTTTGAAAATAAAACTAATAAATAGAACACAGAATCAACTACAATAACACACACAATAACATACACAATACACACGATAATAATAATAATAATATTTTACATGGAGAGAAAATGGAGATTAAATCAACTGGTGAAAAAAGAGGAGGAAAAGAGTAAACGCTACTACTAAATTTTCCATTCTATATTCAACATTTTGTATTCTACATTTTGTATTTTGTATTTTCCTTCGACTAGGCCACCATACAAAATGTTGACGTAAAATTATACAATACAATTATAATTTTTCCATGCGTATTTGCATGCAAATTTACAAAATACAAAATACAAAGTACAAAGTACATGTATAATGTATAACTTATAATCTAAAATGAATGATGCATAAATGAACCCAACACATTACACATTACACATTATACTTTATATTATATTATATTATATCGTGTGTATTAGATTTGGGATTTATGATTGAAATTTGAATTTAAATTCCCCCATCACGCTCCTTTAGCCAGAGTCCAGAGTTCAAAGTTCAGCTAGAGAAGGCGAGACTCTACGTTCAAGATTCAAGATTTGAGACTCAACTTTCTCCTTTGCGCTAGCCTTTGACTCTGACTCTGACTCTGAGTTGAGATTGTATCGAGTTTTTAATGTAAAACTAGAAACTAGTGTTGCATATGAAATGCGGAATTTGGAATTTGGAATTTCCCATCTCCCATTTCATTCCCACAAGTTGAAACTTGGCAAATAAATAACCAGGAACAGCAGAGCAACCCTTCACTTCACAGAGAAAGGAGAAAAGAGAAAGGAGAATGGAGAAAAGAGAAAGAGAACTGCAGTGCGAGTTTAGAGTTTGCACATATAAACAACTGGGGAAAATTAAGGAGGAAGTCCAAAGGAGTTTTGCCCATACGTACACAGTACATACACAACATAATAATTATGGCTTAATATGTGAGTTCACACAGTACCCAGAACGAGTGGCTGGGTTATGATATGTCAACTTTATTATATTAACTGTACAGTGTACAGAATACAGTATAAGTTGAGTGTGGAGTAATAGGTTTAATAGGTTTAATAGGCCGTAGCACAAGAACAAAAGGAGGAGAAAGGCATGAAATGAACATGATAGGAATAAAATGAGTGTGAAAGTGAGCATGAGAAGAAAAGAAAGAAAGAAAGAAAGTGGAAGATTGAGTGAGTGACTGAATGAGCTGAAGAAAGAGAAAGTGGAGAAAGTGGAGAAAGTAGAGAAAGTCGAGAGTCGAGAGGCTCTTAATTATTTGATTAGTGAGAATAAATTGTGCAGTTTAACGCTCCGTCTTCTTACAGTTTGTGACTTGTGACTTGTGACTGGGGTTGCAAAAAGTGGTGTTATTTGTATGTGTGACATATAAAAAAGCTTTTTTTTACTTTCATCTCATTTTCTCTGGTTCTGGTTCTGGTTCTGGCTTTAACTTCTGGCTTTTGGACTTGGAAGAGGATGAAAAGTTGGATGTTTAAACTAGTTTTAAACTAATATTACATTCTTGTCGCAGCTTCTAAATCCAAAGCGGAATCCGTATGCAAATTCAAGTACAAGTGTTCACATTTCGCATACTTTGTTCGTTGTCGTTGTCCTTTTCGTTTCCGTTGCCGTTGTCCATGCACCAAAATCCAAATCCAGCTCCAGATCCAAATCTAAATATCCACTCATATCATGTACTTTTTGTACAGTGAGAGAACTTGTTCTTGCTTTTTTTGCATTCCTCTAAATTCTATTTTCTTGTAGACTCTAGAAAATGTAGAATTCTCATCATATCCTTTTGCATAGATGTAAATGCTATAGCACAGCATACTTTTCAAGTATAAATAAATACACTCAACTCCCATTTCTTTTCCTATTCTTATTCGTATTTCTTCCACTTATTAAGACTGGCTTGACTTTACTTTTGGTTGTTGTTCTCCCTTTTGTCCTCATTTTCATGTTCATTTTCAACCTCATGCCCCTTTTCACTTTTTCTCTTCCTTTTACTTTTACTTTTACTTTCAGTTTGTCTTTCTGTTTGTCTTTTCCCCCAGTCTTATTTTTGGGTGACAAAAATTCGCAAGCTCTAAAACTCTTCTTTACTTTTAAATTTCAAATATGCATGCAGCATCCAGAGTACAAGTGAATCTCCAAGTGTACGTTTTACTAGAAACTGGATGTTCAATGTTCAATGTTGTGCTTATACTGGTGACTGGTGACTGGTGACTGGTGAAAGTGTGAGAGGAGGGATATTGAAGAAATTTACATAACAATGTGAAGCATTTGCACATTTCTGAGGAGCACCCAAGAGGAAGAGAATGAGAAAAATATAGGAGATTGCGGCCTTTCGTGGAGCGGGGATTACTTAAAGCTCAAAAAATACACGGATGAAAAAGAGAAAAAGAGAGTGAAGAGTGAATATACAATGTACAATGTGTTGTATAAATATATAATATAATATAAAAGATGGAATATGTTTGTGCTGGTGCTTGAAACCATTTATATGATGAGGAGGAATATAAACATATTTGGAAAAACAGACTGAGCTGAACAGAGCAACAGAGTCTTTTTCCAGTCTCTATTCTCTAGTTTCCAACTCCAACTCCAACTCCAAGTCGAACGGATCCGGATCTCTTTCTTGGGTTTGCTCGGTCGCCTCCTTTGGGACAAGGAGTGTGTTGTTGTGTGTGGAGGATGGTGACGGGTTTCCTGTTTTTTTCCTCCCTTTAAATACATAATACAAATGTGTATCATAGCCTAAAGTCTAGAGTCTAGAGTCTAGAATCCTACATATACTTTTTCCAGCATAAGTAAAAAAAAAAGTATGAGAATTCATGACTCGGTTTGGTTTGGCTTGAGCTGAGCAGAGCAGAGTGGAGGTGAGCTGAGGTGAGAAAGAGATCAGTGAAGTATGTATAAAAGGGACGAGGCAGGTGCACAACAGGCCAATAATGTTACATAATATTTTTGAGTGGCTCAAAAACTCCAGTTCCAAACTCAGAGTCAAACTAAAAGAAAAGACTACAAGAAAATACTAAAAGAAAAGAGAAGAGAAGAGAGAATGAGACCAAAAAGCCATCATAAAAAAGAAATATAATAAAAGATATTACACAGATGAAGAAGGGCTGTAAAAATAATACTTTCTCTCCATTTCCATATCTTTCCACCGTCATTTCTTCTAATCTCACGTAGCTTCTAGAACTATATATTTTCTATCTATACAAAACATTGCACGTTATACATATCAAAAATACTCCAGACTCCAACTCTTCTACACTGTATTTATCCCCTCTTTGTACTTTGTAACAAAACAAAAAGGAATAAAGGAAAACAAGGAGAGTTGAAACCCAGAAAAAGGAAAGGACGAAAAGGAAGAAAATCCTTCTTTGCTTTTTCCAGAGCTCAAGTCTAGAGTCTAGAGTCTCAAGTCTAGTAGACCGCGTAATGTAATAAAATTTAACACGGTGTAATAGTGTAATGGTAATACGCGTATGATTTTACACAGCCTCCGGAATTCCATACACACTTCAAAACCAAAACCAAGATTCAAGATCCAAGATTCAAGATTTTGGTAAATAAGTGGAAAATGTGTGAAAAAATTGAATGAGCTCGCACGTGTCTGTTGTCTGTTATTGCAGTAATACAGTATGGATCTGGATGTGGATATGACGTGAGGAATCAGGGAGATGATGAAAGTATAATTTATTTCTACATTAGCTGTCTATAACATAAACTATTCATTATTCATTTACCCGTGAATTCCAGGAGCATTTCATACATGTATTTGATATTTGGCATTTGAAATTTGGTGTACAAAGTACACTTGAATTCATCCCCCAATAATAAAGCTAATAATGATCAAAAATATCTGCAATGGGCAACTATGTGAAACATGACATAACACGGAGGCTGGAAATACACAAAAGTACACAAGTACAAATTATGGGATGTGATGTGGTGCAATTGGAATAGGAATAGTATTACAAAAAGGAAAAGGAAAAGGACTGTTCACTGTTCATTCATCCAAAGGTTCATGTACAAAGTACAAAGATGTGTTTTCATGCTCAATCCCCATATACATTCCTACAGGCAATATGAATGCCGCTTGGAGCTTGGAGCTTGGAGGAACGTGGAATTGTTGCCATTAGACATTAGACTAGATTGTATTGCACTCCTGTACACCCGATAAGTATACTTGAGCATTGAATTACTCTCATGTTTTCTCCTCGCTCTATCTCTCTTTTCTCCCTTTCTCCTTTTCTCCTTTTCTCTTGTTCTCGTCAGATACTCAAGTTGTGAAAAAAGGTATCAGTTGAATTTGAGTTTGAGTTCTATTTCCTTGCCCATTACATTCTACATTCTACACTCTACATTCTACATATTCTGTTCTATATTCTACAGCATAATAACCATCAACCTCTGTACTCTGTACTCTGTACAAAATGCTGGCGTGAATAGTGTATGGTGTATGGCGTATGATATGATATGATGATATGATAACGCCCAGGAAGAAGAAGAAGAACCAAAAAAAGAAGAAGAGATGGAGGAGGAAAAAAGATCGCTGCGGAAATTATAAAATATTCAATATTTTTCCATCTATGCTCTGGTATGGTCTGGTGTGGTATTCCTATGGTATATGGTATGATGTGATAGGGTGGGGAGTTTCAGGTTCACTTTCCTCTTTCCTCTTTCTGTTTCTTTTTCTTTTGCTTTTCCTCTGGTTCATTTCAAGTTGTAGGTTGTAGTTGTAGCTCAGCTCAGCTCAGCTCAGGTTACAGCTAATATCTAATATCCAACTTTCAACTTCCAAGTGAATAGATACACTGGCAGTTTTTACTAGGAGGAGAGAAGGAGAAAGTACTACTGCTTTCACCAACACTTTCACCTCATCCCATATTCGATGGGCCACACACACACATTCAAACACACACAAAATGTACACGTATTTGTATGTGTGTTGTGTACACAAACAGGTAGAGATGGATACACGTACACTTGTACACTTGTAGTTCAAGAAGGTAAGCAGCAGAAGCAGAAGCAGAAGCAGATGGTGTTCATTCTCCACTCAAAATATTTTTCTCAGACGACATTCCCATTTTGAATGCTCCGCACGTCCTCTCCCTCTCTTTTTTCTCTCTCTCTCTATCTTTTGACAGCTTCTTACACCATTTGATAAAACCATCTCCTTGTTTTTTCCTCCAAGTGCCTATATCTGTATCTGTATCTATAATATAGATGTAGATGTAGAAGTATAACAGGAAGTGTGTTGCAGGTACTTTCTCCTTATCCCAAACAAATCCTCGTGCTTTCTCCAAACCAAACCAAACTCAAGACTCAAGACTCAAAACTCAAAACTCAACCAAGCTAAACTTGCCTAAACTTTCTTCCCAGTCAACAGTCAAACACTCGTGCTTCTACTGGTACTTTGCACTTGAATCCATATCATGCTCACTTTAACAACATCATCATTTTCCTTTTATCCTGTTCATCTTCATCACCGCTTCAAAGCTTCAAAATATCAAAATATCAAATATGAACCCCTCCAAAGTTCATTTTCATCTTTTACCTTCTTTTCCCTCCTTTCCTTTTTTTTTCTTTACATTTGTATTGGCGTGACTTTTAAAGGTTCTTGAGGCCTAGATCAGAATTCTTCCCAATATATTATGTAGTAAAAATTACCTGGTTTTTGCAGAAAGTGTACAAATCTTTGTCCTTTTTTTTACATTTTATGGTCTACAGTGTAGAGTGTAGAGATATTTGTCTTGTTCTGTTTCAAAGGGGCTCATGCTCCTGTTTTTCAATCCTATTTATTTGCTATTATTCATTTTTTGACCTTTTTAAAGTCTGCTGATTTATTCACATTTTTACAATTTTTTTGTTGTCTTTTATTGTACAACACCTTGATTTTTTTATTATTAGAGGTATTTGTATTCTGTCTGTGGATTCTGTTTTTATAGGTGAGTAATTTGTCTTTGTTTTCCAATGCGCACAGGAAAATTGAGGAATTTTTTCAACTAGTTTATTCCAGTCAAATTCAAAGTCTAGGGTAAAATTCAAGAATCAGTTGCAGTTTGTAGTTTTTACTGTTTGAATAAAACAATGGGTAAAGGATGAACAGTGAACAATGAACACGGAGCTTTTCAAATCCCAGAAAAAAAAGTCTGCAGCCATAATGATAAAACAACAAGATAAAACGAGAACGAAGCATTGGATAATTTTTCAAGAGAAAGTCCCGTATCACGAAATACAAAAGACAAAAAAAAACAAAAAAAAAGCAGAGACAGAAATTCTTGTTCTATCACAAGGATTTTAACAAAAACTACTTTCATTTTCCATTTTGTAGTTTTTGGGAGCAAATCATTTCAAACTTTGTACACATGTGTAATTTTACACAACCATTTTTTTTTCTTCCTTTTAGTTAGGATTTGTAAAGTTTACTTTGTACTTTGTACTCTACTTTTCCTCTAATTTAACTCTTGTTTTATTCAGGGTTTAAAAAGCCGTGTCTACAAACTACAAATTCCGAGTACGTCAAGATTTTCTTCTGTAGACGATTTAAAATCTCTGGAATCTCTTTAGTTGTCCCAAGTTTTGTCCTTGCACCCACTTTCCACGTTTTATCGTTCTCTGTAGATTCAAGATTCCAGATTCCAGAAATACACGAAAAATGGTAGAATCTCCTCTTATTAAAAAGTTTTCATATTTCCTTTTGATTCTTGAGTTTAGAGTTTAGAATTTAGAATTTAGAGTTTAGAGTGTTCAACCTTTGAGGATGAGTCCATTCCGCTTTTTTGGATATGTCCATTTTCCACATACATTTGAGATGATACCTACAAGAAAAGGGGAAAGAGCCGAGGAAAATCAAGTTGGTAGGAGTAGGAAGAGGAAAAAGAAGAATAAGAAAAAGAAGCTTCTTCATGAAGATCCAAAGGAGAGGAAATCAAAGGATGTGCATTACATTTAAAAATGTTCCTTTGCACCGTAAACTGGAAGCTGTGCATTCACAATGTATACATTTTACAAAGGCTTTTGCTCGTGGATATGACCAAGACGAAGATGCACAAGTAAAAGTACAAGAACAAGATAAAATCATGAATACGTAAAACGCTTTTAGATACTTTGTTATTCACACGGCGATTGCTTCAGCATTCAACACTCAACACTCGAGACTCTAGACTCTAGACTCGAGGTTTTTCTCAGAGTTTCAGGGTTACTTTGCTCTTTTTTCCCTGTTCATCATCTCGCATCTTCTTCCTGTGCATGCAAAATGTAGAAAAAAAAGTCTGCAACTCTTTTTTTGTCAAGTAAAAGCTTGCAGTGTGCACTGTGAACAGTGGAGAATGAAGAGTGTATTTTCAACAGGAACAGATAACAGATAAAACATTTTTATGCTCCGTTTTTTCCTTCCTCTTGTCTGGTTTTCCCCTTCTTCTTTTTCTACCTATTCATTCATTGCCTATCATCTAGTATGATCAGTGATCAGTGAGCATGTTCTGTATTCTATTTTACATAAAAGTGGTAAAAATACTGCACTAAATATGAAAAGGGGTGTGGATTTTACATGGTAGATTCTTGACATTTTACCCCTTAAAAAGAAAGTTTATGTCTGCAGGAGGTGGAGAAAGTAAGAGAAAGAAAGTACAGTAGAAATCAGCAGCTACTTTTCTCATTCTCCCCTCTCGACTTTCCACTTTTGAATCTCCACACAATGAACGATGAACGATGAACGATGAACGATGAACTATAAATTTTAAGTATAAAGTCATTTTAATTTTAATTACCCGCGTACCAGCTCAACTAGAAAAATTAGATACATGTTCATTTCATTTGAATCTGTAATCTGTACAATGAGACTTTCACCAATATCACCAGAACCAGCTCGTTCTATTTAACCATGACTCTTTAGTTTTTACTTTTAATCAGAATTGGAATTGGAATTAGAATCAAAATCAAATTGGAAATTAAACTGCAGGCTGCAGATTGGAAGTTGGAAGTTGGAAGTTTAATGTAAAATCAAATCAAAACTTAAAGTTGTGGACTTTGACTGAATTTAAATTCCTGCGGATCCTTTAAGCTCATTAGTAGAACAACTCCATAGAAAATAGGGCAGAGGAGATTCAGAGGAGATTCACATTAAAAAATCTGGAATGAAATACCTATGAGCTGTGAAGGAACTGGAATTAGAATGAAATTACCTCGAGTCCAACTAAACTGAACTGAGTTAGCGTGAAGAATGTAAAATGTAGAATGAAGAATGAAGAAGAGTCAAGTAAGCTATTTCTAATTTCAGGTAGTGCAGAACACAGAATGCGGACAAAGCAGAGAGTACCCGGGTTTTTCTATTCGAATTATAGATTCTAAAGGTAGTTGTGTAATTTTAACCTTGTTCTTTATGTATCTTTATCTCTAATGACTGGATCCTGGATCCTGAATTCCTGTACTTTCTCTCATTTTCCAGTTTGTAGCATTGGGAAGAGAGAAGAGGTAGGAAATAAATTTGAACATGTGCGTAGATTCTCTTTGTAGACTCGTTTTCACATGTTTTTGGAGTACCAAAAGCACAAGAGAACATAATTTGTTTTTACTGCCGTGTGAATTTCCTAGGAGTCTGCATAATGCATAATGCATCATGTATAATGAACAATCTGCGTAGAATTGGCTGGAAACTGGAGCGAGTCTAGTTTACGGGATCTTCATGTTTATGTTTGTGTTTTATGTTTTATGCTGTATGTGGGTGGTATGAAGTACGAAGAAAGAAGTAGGAAAAAGAGTAGCCTTAACGATTTTATTCCTGTTGATACGAATACAGATGCAGACACCGACAGGACAAGGTTAAGGTAGATACTACACAGTTTCATAATGTGGGTTTATGCGTATAATAATTCTACCTAAAATAAATACAATGTACAATGTACAACACTGCCTAATCTTCCTTCTTTCAACTGCTCTTCTACTCTTTTGGCTTCTGGTTTCTGGTTTCTGGCGGAGTGTGGAAACCGTCCTGAAAAATTCATATTTTTTACTTGAAATGTTGGTCGGTTGGTCGTATGATGCAAGAGAAGAGAGAAGAGAGAAGAGAGAACCTGTATTTCGATTCATCCTCCTCCGCCTCTGCTGTACAAACTACGAACGACACAGAACACAGAGTGTCGCAACGGTCATAGTTAAAGTTACAGTTTACAGTTTACCGTTTACATCCTTTGTATATTGTACATTGTACATTGTAGATTGTAGGTTGTTGTCCATTGAATTTAAACTGTGAACGTGAAGTGAAAAGAGAAAAGGGAGAATACGGTTGAGAGGTAGTTGAAAGTCTGCCACCGGCAATTATATTTCCGTTGTGTGGTAACTCGTAGCTGGTAACTGGTAACTGGTAACGTTCACCATTTATAAAATATAATGCAATAACAGAGAGAGAGAGAGAAAGCTCCAGTGAAAACAACAGGGAAAACAACAAGGACAAAGACAAAGACAGGGAAAATGACAAGGACAAGCGGCAACAAACAATCAACGTCATTTCTGAAACTATCCCAGTCTCATTATAACAGCAGGAGAACGTCATTACTTATGATTTTCAACTCATGATCCTTCTTCCATTCTCTTGTGCTTTGTCTTTGTGCTTGTGCTTGTGTTTTACCTGCAACCCGCACCGGCGATGCATAATCCATGCACAAAATACAAAGTGACATGAGTTATCATCCAAAATGCATCTCCTTTCTCCACGTCCTCAACCCTCAACTCTCAACACTGGTCTACATTATTTCCACCTCCATTTTCCATTTTCCTCCTACCTCTGGAATCTTCCATCTTGAATCTAGTTTAGATTTTAGAATATTAAGCGAGAAGGAATTTGTGCGTCTAGTAAAACACAGCTTTCTCTTACTTTCTCTTGCTTTCTCTTGCTTTCTATTGCTTTATATTGCTTTCTATTGCTTTCTCTTGCAGTCTCTTGCTTTCTCTTGCTTTCTCCATGAGTCCTTTGTTATTTGCGTCCTAGTTTAAAGAGTTCAAAGCCAACTTGTGTAATTTATAATGAATGCCTCTAAAAGTACTAGTACAGTTTGCCATTGTATTTTGTATTTAGTACTTTGTACTTTGAACAGTTGAAATAAATTATACAAAATGCCACAAGCTAATGACAGACCTCTTAAAATCCTTCTGTTCAAAAATGAAGGAACAACTTCTCAATTTATTATCGTCTTGTTGTTCTTTTTAATTGATTATTGATTATCTCTGAGCAAAATTACTACTATTATTATTATCTTATCTATTATTTGAGTGAAGCTTCCTACCTATTTTTCATTATCAATTATCAAGTAGCAAGTTTATTCACGTCAACTCGGATTTAGCCCGTTGTCAGTTGTCAGTTGCCACCCAACTAGAAACTTGTTGAACGCGGATAAGATAAACACATTAGACATTAGCTTCATAGAATGATGACACTCAAGTTGACAAGGACGAAAATATCCGATAAATGCTAAAAGACAATACAGTTCCCAGTTTAAATAGTACAAGAGGTTATGACAAACAGAAACGAAGGACAATAGGCAGAACGACAGGCTTGTGTTTCATTTAGATTCTAGATTCGATAGATATTAAAAGAAAGAACACAGCCTAAATGAAAATAAAACATCAATGTCAATGAAGTGCAAACAACACAGAGCAAGCAAGAAAAATGTTGACACTGCAATTCCTAGAAAACTTCCACAAAATGGCCTGAAGCTAGTTGAATATTATGTTTAAAATAGTATCAAAGAAATCCAAAATATGTCAAGATTTTGTACAATGTAAAATGAACATTCTAATGGCTAAAAATGAACCATTTCCAATTTGAACCTTTAACGGCAAACGAAAAAACCAACAAACGCAGTTGACCTCCTTTTCTTTTCTAGTGTAGGTCAGTAAAACTGAAAAAAAACACATGGACTTGACAAAAGAAGAACCGACGAACCGAAGAACCATTACCTTTGCTTTTCTTTTCTAAGCCTTTTCTGCTCAAAACACGTCCAACGTCCAAAATGGGAAATAAATAGCTGTAAATGGTTTCAATCGGACAAGGTGTAGCATTTGCAAGTTAAAACTGGTAGAAATGGGAGACGGGAGAAAGTAAAAGAAAAACCCTCAACACTTTTCCTCTTTTACACTTTCACATATTTGTTTTTATTTAAAAGCTCACCTTTTTTTCTCACCTGTCCCTCGCAAATTGCGCAATTTGTACGCAGTGCACAGTATTCAGTACACATTGAAGACTTGAAGAGGGAATGGATTTGCAGACACTGTGAAAGAGATGGAATGCACAGAGTTTTATGGAATATGCAAGAGACTCAAGACACAAATATACAAATACAAGCTTTTCTAGCTTTTTTAGCCTTTTATGTGATTTGAAATTGGGAAATGACTCTTCTGTTCTGTTCTGTTCGTGTGTGCGCAAGGATATAAATTATATGCAGGTCTTAAATTATACTGTACAAGCTACGATTTACGCTCTTCTTTGACATGCTACAAGCTACAAGAAGAGAAAAAGTTGTGGAATAAAAAGAATGTAAAAACTACCGTAGCAAAACATGCTCAATGTACAATGTAGAATGTACAACTTTTGGTAAGAAGTAAAAATACAGCACGTACCAAATGTTTTTCCGAGTATAGAAAATACAAAGTATAAAAGTATAAAAGATTTGCTCATAAATGTATCTAGCGCAATTTTCATATGCACATCTTTTCTCCGGTTGTCTCTGCATTTTCTTCCTCCGCTTCTGGATGGAAAGCTCTGGAAGGAAAGTTGTTGTGTAGGTTTGTAAATATTTTATGACTTCATTATTCTACATTATTGACATAATAATATTCTTGTTCTGGTTCTTATGTAAACGGTGAACTGTAGACGTGAAAACCTCCACTGCAGCTTTATCTCTCTCTCTTTTTCTCTCTCTACTCCTGTCATCTGCAATAAGACAAAGTCATAAGTTACTTTTTACTTTCTCCAATTCCAACTGGAACTACAACTAGAAATAATAATAAATGAACATTACAGCCCAT
>JABASP010000587.1:0-47220 GCA_019776565.1 Sminthurinus signatus
TGATAATCCACCAATCACAGCCTCGGCATTTCAGCGGGAAAACCAGTTCAAAAAAATTGGGTGCTACTTATATATGTAGTGACACTGAACACTGAGATCCTCAGAGAAGAAAGAGTAAAAGAGTGAAAGAGTAAATTCACAGTACAGGGAATAAAAAGAAGGGAAAAGTCCGGTGAGGAAAAGGAAAAGACTTGTGAACTATAAACTGAGAGCTGTATAGAGTATTGTGTACAGTCACCACAAAAATGTCTAATCAAATGACAGAGAGGCAGTCAGAACAAAAGCACGAAGAAGAACAAGAACAAGGGACACGGAACATGGAAAATGGAAGATTGAAGACAACCAGGAACAGAAATAGAAGCAAAAAAAGACAGAAAAGATAAAAGATGGAAGAGGTGGAGTAAAAAACAGGAATAGAAAAAAGAAAGCGAGAGACAGATGGAATGAAATGACTGACTGACAGCCGCGAATTATCACGGAGAAAGAGAAAGAGAGAACCTTCAACTTCGAGCCCGACTCCAACTCCAACTCTCAGAGAGTCAAAGTCAGAGGAGAGGAATCCTCATCATTTGTCCTCATCTCAGCTTCTTTTCTGTCTGACTTCAAGCTTCAGGATGCAAACTCCAGATCTAAAATCTAAAATCTAAACTGGAGACAGTATAAACAAGATAGAGAGACGGGGAGAAAGTTGGTGCGAGTCAATTAATTTAGAAAAAACTAGCAAAAGAGTGAAAAAGCTTTCCGTACTAAAAGGATAAGATCAGTGACTTGTCAAATGGATAGACTTGAGACTTGAGAGTTGAGGTGAACATTGAACACTTAATATTGAACAAGGTGAGGAAAAAGATAGAAAATATCAATATCTAAATATAAATACAAATATCAAAAGGTATCAAAAGGTGTGACGGGAAAAGATGAAAGATGTACAAAATACGTACATAATACTCTATATATAAAACTATACCTTTCCCTCATTCACTCACTCATTCTATTTTTCCTGTCCTTCCCTCATAGTTTTCCCCATAGTCTCTGTATTTTAAGAGGCCCTTTTTGCTTCTGTTACAAGCACGTTTCTTCTTCTTCTTCTTTTTTCACCGTTATTGCCTTTGCAGTAGAAAAAGAAGAGACTCAAGACTGGAGACAGACGACGTTTCTCTTCCCCATTTTTTCCACATTTCTCTTTCTCCCCTATCTCGAGCTACAGGCTACAGACTACAGACGATGAGATATCAAGGGAACAGATTGGAAATACTTGAGACTGAGAAGAGAAATGGTGAAAGATAAAAGAGACAGAAGAAAGTAAAAAGAATGGCCATTGCGATGAGTTTTGCTTCTGCATCTTCGTCTTTTTCGTCTTCTTCGTCTTCTCCATTTTCCCGTCCCATTCTTTTTCTCTCTTTTTTTCCTGTCTCTGTCTTGTGTCTTGTGTCTTGTGTCTTGTGTCTTGTGTCTTGTGTCTTGTGCGTATGTTGGCTGTTGGTTGGTTGGTTGGGAGTGAGAGAGAGTGAGTGAGGCGAATGGTATGTTTGTGAGCAATTAGCCATAAAAGTGAGCGTAAATAGTAAATTGAGTGCGAGAGTAATTTTCTGGAACAATTTTTGTTATGGCCCAAACTACCAAGACCAAGACGAAGAAGAAGAAAAAGAAGACGACTACTACACAAAGACAAGTACGTACGTGTGTAAAGTACATGTGTATATAGTGTTTAAAAGGTATACAAAAATACATGTGTATAAATGTTTGTTGGTGGCAGTTGTGGGTAGAATGGGAATGGCTAGATTCTCTCTCTATTTTCTATACTTTCTATTGTATATATACAGAACACAGATACTTTTGAACCATCATCCCCGTCATCCTCATCGTACTCATCCACATCCACACACTTGCTCCAAGATAGCTCCTATACTTATGCTTATACTTATACTTAAAGTGGAAGTGGAAACGGGAAGCTGGAACTCCCCAAACGGACAAACACTTTACGGGAGCCATAAATGACGAGGTGCTTTTCACACGTAATTACTACCGAATGTCCACATTCCAATTGTCTCCACCATCAAAATATATCTATCTATACTTCTCCCTTTCCCCCTATTTTCTGTACTATATCCATCTATCCATCTATCTATCTATATTGTATATTGTATTTAGTATCTAAAACAGTTCCAGTTGAACCATCAAATACCAAATGGCAAATAGCAAAACCGGAATAGAGAATAGCGAGTACGGTGCGTCTTCTTGCTGAGTGATGGATCCACATACATAAGTTATTTGTCAGCATGGGGACACTCTGAAATGTCTCAAATGTCAGCCGGCAGATTGATGAACCTACCAAACAGCCAAACAGCCGAACAGCCATCCCCTTCCACTTGAGCTTCGTCCTCATCTTCATTCATTACCTCTCCATCCTCCATCCTCCATATTGCACCACCACTAAAAGAATGGGCGACAGAGATGAAAGAGCTCTAAAATAACTATCACCATAATACAGAAGACTCCAACCAGAAACCATGTACAAAGTACAAAGTATACAAACAAATATCATCATTGTAATTAGTATTAGTTTTACCCACCCCCAATATTTACTATACATGTACAATGTACATATATGCATAAAGTATGAACAACCACCAGGTTCCATTTTATTTTCCCCTCCTCGGACAAACCACATTTGCACATTGCATTTCCAATCTATTCCAGCTACTTACATAGTAAAATATGTATAATGTATAGGCCATAGACTTTGTAGTTTGCAGATGGATTGAATATTTAAGTAAGTGGAGTGACTCTGTTTCTCTTTCTCTCCGTTTGATGCTTGATGCTTTATGCTTTATGCTTGATACTTGAGGACTGACAGTTAGTTAGTGGAAGGATGGTAATGCTAATGTTCTTGATGCTCCGTACTCTGTACATTGCATTACATTTATACACAAAGTACGGCGTACGGCACAGCACACACACATTTATTTTATGCATTAAAGAATGTGTACTTGCCATGTTGATAAGGTAATCAATCATGGTTAAGTGAACGAATGTGTATCCACAATCTACCATCTACACTCTACACTCTACACTTTGCATTGTACACACTTTACATATGAATTATTCAGACCTCCTTCAATTTCCATATAAATATAATACATTCTTCCCTCTACACTCTACACTCTACACGGTAGGTTCTGTTTGGATGTAGAATATATCAAAATATATGACAAAGAGCGGAGAGCCAACAAAAGGTATAGTAGACACAAGCACAATCTAATTTTCTATAGGGATGCACCTTACATCACTACACGTACATGTATGTATCAAATAGAGACAGGTGTAGAAAATAGAAGCAAAACTGGGAAAGAAAACAGAAGCTTTCACATTGAACATTGAACATTGAATATTGAATATTGAATATGCCAGAATCTATCTAATATCTAACATCTATAATACCTAATACCGTACAGTGAAATATTAATGGGAATCTTGAACACGGTATATAAAATGGTACAGTCTATTCATTGCTCAAAAAGCTATATCTATATAATAGGGTCTAGCTTCTTTTTATATCCGTGTACTAGCATACTATACTATATTTATTTAGCTCCTCATTCCATTCCATTTCCGTTGGATTGAATTGAATGAGGAGGTGATTGTTATGGATATTATAGATTATAGATGAGTATTTTGAATCAAATCCATGCTTGTGTATATGTAGAAAAAGGAGACGTGTTAAACCTAAAGGTAGTTTAAGTCCTAGTTGTAGCTGCAGATGTGCTTACATTACATTCCCAAAAATACACACAATCCACACTCCATTTCTACTTGTACTTTGTGCTTTCAACTCCATAGATTATCATTATCGTCATTACAATGATTTTTACTTCCACTTTTGCTTGGACTCTAGCTTTCGTCTTTCAACTTCCGACTTCCGACTTTCGACCTCTGACCAATTTCAGAACTGCCCTGCACTTTTATTCGTACTGGAGCTGCACCAATATCAGTAATGGGACAAGCACACCCATAATATTATATTATTATTGTATGGGCAAAGTTGCTCGTCGACTTTGGTTCTTGGCTGTTAGCTGTTGGCAGTTTGTAGACTAATGCCTAATGCTTGATGCTTAATGCTATTCAATTATTATGATTATTATGGGCGAGAAATAATGAGGGTGGTGTTGATGTGGATGTGAATTATCTGGTGTCTAGTATCTAGTGTCTAGTATATCTCATGCCCTTGGAAATTGCACACTGCACATTGCACAACCTTCTTCTATATACTTTAGACATGCATGCATCTGTCTTCTTTTGACATGTTCGTATCGAGCGTCGAGCTTGGAGCTTGGAGCTTCCAGCGTTTCAACAATCTTCTCAAAAAACCATAACCATGGAGTCACACCAAACAATTATGTGAAAGCAAAATCCAAAATGAAGATTACACACCCAAATACAACAGAATACGAAATACACATACACATACAACAGCCAGTAGAAATGCGACTACTTTACACTTTTACACTTTACACTTGACACAGGAGTAAAAGTAAGATTAATACAACAGTTTCTTGTGGTATGAGGAAAATCCCGGAGAAAATGAAAATGGGAAAAGAAGATGGAAGAAACAGAGAAAGAATGCACCAGCTTTAGAATCAGGATCCGGATCAGGACCAGGATGAGCATTGAGCATTGAGGATACCTATGAACTATGAATACATATAGCCAAGCAATCATGTATATTATCCGTGTGGGAAGGAGAAGAAGAAAAGGGTGGAGATGGAGGAGGAACGCGAGTGAACAAAAAACTAAACTGTGGATTTGCAGCTCTAGATTCTACATTCTACATTCAAGATTCTACATCGTACATTGTAAATTGTACAGTGTACATGATACATGATGGAAATTCACTTCTTTTGTTCCATTTTAGGTATCCTTGTTCAAAGTTGGAATGGAATGTAGGTTGTAGGTTGGAGGTTGTAGACTGTAGGTAAAAGAAAAGTGCAAGGGAAGACTTTAGATTCTGTACTTTACTGGAGTGAATTGAGCTGAGCTGAACTGCAAGCTTTTTCTTTGGCTTTAGCTTTACTATTGGCTTTACTATTGGCTTTGGCTTCCACTTTACTGTGTAACGTCTTATGTATTATGTAAGGAGAGGAGGAAGGAATTGTGTCTACAAGGAAAGTACAAGGTAGAACACGAGAACAAGAAGAGGAAGAGGAACGAGAAGCGAGAGGTAGAGCGTAGAGAAAAAGAGATAGAAAAGGAAGCGCGTGGGTCTAGTAGTATTCGGAGTAGTAATACTATGAACACGAGTGTCTCATGGAGAAAGAGTCAGACTTAAACAGACTTAAAGAAAGAGAGGAAATAAGGAAACCTTTTTGAAAGAAATCAATAGTCAACCAAAAACGGAGCTTCTCTCCCTCCCTCCCTCAAGCTCACCCATAAATTCACTCTTTCTCTTTCTGTCTCTGCTTCTGGGTTTCTCTGGATTCTTGATGTGCATAGAAGAAGCCACAGAAAGAGAAAGAGACAGAGACACAGAGAGACAGAGAGCTCCTGCTGGCTTTCTCTTTTCCTCCTTTCCTTTTCTTTGCTTCCCCTTTCACTTTGTGAATCAAACGTGGAAGAAGCCTGAGACAGAGCTGAGGACGAACAACGAACGACGAACAACTAACAACCCATTCCCATCGCATTTCCCATTCCCATTGCCCTCAAGCACAATGTAAAAGGATGAAAAGCAAGACAGGAGGAATTACAAGGAAGAGGAAGAAGCAACTTCATTGGAAATTAAGCTACTCTCAAGTAGAGAGTCGAGAGTCGAGAGCCGAGTGCTTCACCTTCTTCTTATTCTTTTCCTTCTTTTTCCTTCTTTTTCTGAGTATTATACTTGTCCTTGTTCCATCCTCTTCTTTGACTTTGTGAAATTCAACTGCATACAATTACAATTACAACTTCCACACCTTTTAACTTTTCACGTACTTGACTGTAGACTACAGACTGTTGACTGGTGACTGCACCTTCAGACAACCACAACCGAGTGACAACCAACTGTGTCAGCAACTCAACTCTACTTTTACACATTCACGCATTCATTTTATTTCTATAGGACAGTCCATTCCTTTTAATTTTACCCCTACACTAACAAGAACAGCCTGACAAGCGAGACAATTCATAAGAAAAAGCACGGAAGAATAAAAGAGAAAACTGAGGCGGAATCTCCATTCTTGTTTCTTGATTCTTGGTTCTCAATTCCAAGCAGAGACAGACGGAGACAAAACTGGGGAAGGACAATCATAATCTAAATTGAATTGGACGAGCACAATAAGTTGACGGCCATGATTAGTCAATGTACAATGTACAAGCCTATATGACTAGGCTTTAAATGAAACTACATATATACTATGCTTGATACTATGTATCAAAAGGAAAATGTGTGGAGAATTGTCACCGTCACCATCATTGTTACCAGCACTGGACAAAGTAGGACAAAAGAGAAAGCGGAGAAAGTGGAGAAAGAAAGAGAAAGCGGAGAAAGTGGAGAAAGAAAGAGAAAGCGGAGAAAGCAAAATGTAATGTAATGTTAAGTTAAAACTTTCACTTTCTTTCTCTTTCTCCAATTCTATGACATTATGCACGGTGCATGGGATACACCAGAAAAGTAATAGAAGCCGAAACCGAAACAGTACAAACAGAAACAGCAACACCATTAGCAAACGCCAGAATCCAGAATCCAGATGTATGAAACCACTAGAAATACATACATGTATGAAACTGGATGCTGCCTCCTTTTGATATAATATTATGGGAGGAGGAAAAGGAGGAAAAGAGGAAAGCGAGCCGGAGCTGGTTCTGGAGCCGGAGAGAAGTGAAACTGGGTACTTATGTACGGTGAAGCAGAAAGCGATAGGGAAAGACACGACGAGGAGAAGTAGAGAGAGAAGGAGAGAGAGTGAAAGAGTGAAAGAGTCTGGATGGGGATTAAAGCGAGAATCGCTTTAGCTAAACTCAACTCAGTTCAGCTCAGTTCAGTTCAGCTCAGCTCCGCTCTCTCCTCTTCTCTCCTCTTCTGTTCTGCTCTACTCAACCCAAACCAAGCCAAACCAAACCAAGAAAGAGAAAGAGAAGACAAGGAAACCCAAAAGCAAGATGAAGAGAGGTAAAGAATATGTAATATCTAATGTGTAGTCGGCACATCGAAACATGTACAATGCACAACGTGCACTGTACGTAGTATACATTTAGAAGTCTAGTTGTCTTGATGGAGGATTCAATAGTGACACGTGTGTGCGAATACAGATGCAGGGGAAAGGAGCGAAAGGAGGGAAAGGAGAAAGCATCAGAGTGCGTATTTTCTTGAAATTTCTAAAACTAAATTCATCCATCCAAAGCAAAGAAGAAGCCAGTCAGCCAGCCAGTCAGGGAACCGTTCTAAAATTTCACTTGGTTTTTTTCCACTTTAGATTTCATCCATCTATTCAGTCATTCAGTCATTCATACAGATACAAAAGTAGGAGCTACGAGCGGAGCTTCCATAAGAGATGAGACTGGGTTGTGTGACTGTGTGCGTGTATGGTGTATGATGACGAGCACGAGCACGAGCACGAGGATGAGAACGAGAAGGAAGAAGACGACCAAAGGGAGCCCATCAACCTTTTTCACTTGCTTGTCATTGTCAACGACGACAGCGACTCGCTGTCTCTGTCTCTGTCTTTCTCTCTGTGTTTCTTTCCAACTATTCTCGGCTTTGTCCAACACTTACAATGTGAAAAAATATACAATGTATCTAAAATCTACACTGTACACTGTAGAATGTACACAATACAACACACGCTCGCAACCACAACTGAAGGGAAAAGGAGAGGAACTTGAACCAAAACCAGAACCAGAAGCAGATGTCCTTATGAATTTCTTATCTCTGTCTCAAAATTTCGCCTTCCTCTGTTTTTCATATCACTTTGTAACTTTTTTTACTTTTTCTTCTGGCTACTTCTTCATTCTACAATGTTCAATGTGGAGTGTACAGTGTACACAAAGGAAAGTCTACTTCTACTTCCACATGTAGTTTACGTATCCATTTCCATTTCCTTCCCTCTTTTCTTCCTCTACTTCCCACTTTTACTCTCTTTTGTCCCTTCCTTTTTTCTACATAGTTGTAATATAAAATTCGTACATAGTATGTACACTGAACACTGAGCACATTACACGAGATTAAACTGTACTGTACTTTGCTGTAAGGTCCAGTCCAGTCGAAAAAGGGAAAGAAAGGACAGGACAAGGCAGACAAGGCAAACTCTCCTTAGTTTTCACAGAGTCAATAGGCAACAGTCAACAGTCAGCGGACCATCCATTTTTTCCACTCAATTGTGGAGAGTGGAAAGTTATCTCCAAGTTCTGGGTCTTCTAAAATACGTATAGCAGTAGTAGAAACGTCAATGTCCATGTGGAGGTGGATGTGGATGGACAGTAAAAAAAGTAGTATGTACTCAATTTGTTGTTTGTCCATCCATTCCATTCCATTTGGATGTCGATGTCAATATCAAGATCCACAACCCGAACGAAGAAGAAAAAAGAGAAGATAAAGATGAAGAAACTGAGAAGAAGATCAAGATCATTTCTGTCTGTCCGAGTGTATATTTATACGGGAAAGGGTGGAGTTTCTTAACTCGGTTGGTTCTTGGCTCTTGGATGTATTCTGTATTCTGGATTCTGTAGTTCTTGGTACGATCGTCACAGTAAAGAACCAGAAGAAGAAGAAGAAGAAGAAGAAGAGAAAGTTGAGCTTCAGGTATATGATTTTCTATGGTCAATAATAATATGATGAGGTTTGTCCTCATCTTCCTTCTCCTTCTCTAGTTTCTACACTATCTTTCTTTCTCTCTATTTTTTTCGGTCGTATTCTCAGCGGTAAGTTTAATCGGAAACTATTTTCTCTTCTTCTTTTTCTATAGACAAACTTTTTATTCCACGTAGACAAGTAGGAGTACGAGTACGAGTACATCGAACATTGAACATTGTACATTAAACAAGTACCTTTCCTCTTCCTGTCCTTGGATGCGATGTGATATGAGAGCAAGATGATCCTGAATCTAGAATCTAGCATCTAGAATGTAGAATCTTCTCCTTCCTTACAACTTACACTTACCTCAACTCGGTTCAAAAAGGTAAAGAATTGTACAGATAAGAAGATAGAAAAAGATACATGGATACTTTTTCCCGCTGTATGAAATGAGTATGTACCTGACTTTTTCTGCTCTATTTTATTCTATTTCAGTCTGGTTTGGTTTGGTTTAGTATGGGCTGGAGTGCTGGAGTTGGTTGTTGGTCGGTGGGTTGTAGGAGTACTCGTATACGAGATGTACGAGAGGTAGGAGGTGAAGGAGAGGAAATTTCCCAAGGGGGTTTCTGGGCAAGTTGGTTTTGATGGCTGAAGCCAAAACTGTTAGCCTTTTAGTGCTTTCCAATGTTCATCCAATGTTCCCTCGACCGATCTCTTCAACTCTACAACTACAGAACTGGAGAACTGGAGAATCCAAAACTCCAGCTACTGCCTATAAAACTCTCGATCAGAGTCTTCCTACTTGAGGATTCTCTTGCAATGCATTTCCTATCTCCATCTCCATCTCCTGTCTCTATGATGCATGACATTGAGATGTACATCTATGACTATAGTCGATCCATCCATCCGTCCGTCCATCTAGCCATCTACCTTCAATCTATCCTTGCATAAAACCTGGACTGGAGTCAGAGCAGCTACAGCCATTTGTTTGCACTGTCGACTGTAGACGGTAGAAAAACCAAGTAAAGCTGAGCAAAGAAAAAGGGTAGAGTTGGTTTGGTTTGGTTTGGTTTGGTGGCGGCGTAGAAAGGCGTCTAGGGAAAGATTCTGCCTCTACTGACACATCTATCAGGACGGAGGACCCAAAGCCTAATCAATCCATAGCCCAGCCAACCCATAGAAATGAATATGCGGAACCTTGTCCGCTCCATATAGAATCTAGAATCCAGAATGTTGAATATAAAATGCATCCAGGGAAAAGGAGTTCAGATCAGTTGATTCCCGTTCTCATTCTCATTCATAGTCAAAGTCAAACTCAGAGTCAGAGCCACGGCCAGAGTCATCCATAGTCCATAGTCCATAGTCAAGATGAGAATGTGTAATGAGCAATCAAAAAATCCTTTCCACACCTTTCCTCCTCTTCTTTTTCTTACTCTTCTTTTTGTTCTTGTGCTTTTGCTAATCCGGAGAACTTTATAATTCAATCTCCATGTGGTACACGCATCTGGATTCTAGATTCTAGAGGAGTTTACACATGTTAAAGTTTCAGCTCTACTTTTACTTTTACTTCTACTTCTAGTTTTAGTTGAATCCAATCGAGTCCAATCAATAGAGTTTAAGTTAGTTAGTTAAGAGGACTAGACCAACGACTACGAGTAGAACGACTACGACGACAGCGGGGTCGTATAATAGAGTATGATTTAATCTCCAATATAATATAATATTATGTAACACACCCCTGTTCTCTGTTCTTGGTTTTGGTTCTTTTTGTACAGATATGAATGAACTTTGCTCATTTCTTACTTGTTTCTTTATGGTGGATGGTGGAAATATAAGAAGTACAAGAAGTACACAAGAAACACACACAAAGAGAGAGGGAGTGAAGAAAGTAAAAGCTGGCTCCCCCGTCGGTTGTTGCACAGTAACAGTAAAGAAACTTGTGAATGTATATTTATCTATACAGAATACAGGGTACAGAGTACAGAGGTGTATAAAAGTAGAGAAAGAGAGAGTGTGGATGTGGGTAATCAAGTTATTGAGGGAGGAAGGAAGGAAGAAGGTGATTATGAGTTAAGAGATGGGACCCCAGAGTCCGAGGAGAAACTTGACTGACCATCAATTACGGCGGGAGGAGGAAGTGAACTAAGGGCTCAATTCCACGCAACAAAAAACTTCCACCAGGTCAATTCATTTCACCCTCGAGAATTCTCCCCTGTAAACTCCACACTCTACACTCTTCAGAAGAATACATGGAACTGTTCATATGCTCACAAACAGGAAGCCATGTACTCTGAATCCTATGCCGTATATCTGTGTTCTTTCTCCTCAAAATTTACCACAACCAATGAACCAAGCAAAAACTGGAGAGTGGACCACAACTTTACTTGTGGAGGAGAAAAGGAAAAAAGTACCACTCTCTTTTTATATGTATGTAATCATATCATTGAGTTGGCTTTAGTTTTGGTTTCGGCTTTGGCTTTGGTTTTGTTCAACAATAAGAATCTGTTGAAAAGAAAAGTACGGATATACTCGTTCGTAGTGTACAATGATGTCAATGATGCTGATAGTGATGCTGATGGTGATGGTGAGTTGTGGTGTGGTAATTGTGACTGAGGGACTTTTACTGTTTTACTGTTCTTGTCTTTCTAAATTTAAAATTTTGGCCCCATTTCGACCTCTTTGTTTAACTTTGACTTTTTATTTGGATGTTGTATACCTTATACTTTATACTTTATATTGTGTACATGTCGTGTAGAGTCAATCGTGTCAATCTCAAAGCCCATTAGACTTGTTTCCTTGACGTTGAATTTTCACTTTCAATTTCTTCTGTTACATCCGTCGCTATTTCTCTGTTTCTTTTTTTATTGATGGACGGAATGTCGTGGCGATTCTACGGCTCAATATCAATATCAATATTTTTGTTTTATTTTTTTTCCTTTCTATTTTTAATTCAAAAGCTACTCTTTTGTCTTTGTATTTTGTCTTTCGGATTTGAGTTTTGGAGTTTGATGGAGACCGCCTACCATTTCCCCGATTACTTTTACATTGACGGGAAGTAACATTATGTAACATGTGACGTGTAAAAAGAAGAAGAAGACTAAGAAAAGTAACCGGAAATCGAATTCGAAAGAGAAAAGAAATGCCAAGTCAAGCAAAAATAAACAAAAATAGAAACAAAAACAAAGTCCAGGCCTCAAATTGTACCTTTTTATTTATTCCAGTCATTCACTCTTTCCTCTCCCACTCTCTCTCTTCTTCTCCTCGACATACATTTTAGATTGAACATTGAACATTGAATATTGACAGAGTAAAATAATATTCATCGGTTGAGTGGGAAGTTTGAACAAATCCAAATTTATCAAACCATTCTTCCATCCATCTATTCATGTACGTATTTCTTACATTTATTCATTTCCATCATGTCTACTTTCGACGTTTGACTGTCGATTTGATCCTCTGTTCTCTTTTTTTATCGTTTGAGATCTACAGTTATTCTTTCACTTGTAAAGTGGAAAGTAGAAAGTGGAAACCCATCAATAATTAATAACTTTAGCTCACACCATTTCATTTCATAGTATTTATATTTATATTTTATACTTCATGCCCATGTAAATTTTAATGTGAATAAAAGATTCTTTTGGACTTGCCGTCAATTCCCTGTCTCTTTATTCCAACTTTTTTATTTCTCCTACAATACATACAGATATTTCTTGCAACGTTATAAATACATTCACATTTCTTAAATCTATAGCTTCAGTTCTTGTTCCAGTTTCTTTTTTTCAAATCAAGTTGGTTTGGAAAATGGTAAAAACACTTTTTCATTTTACTTTTTTATTTGTCTGGAGTCTAGAGTCTGGAGTCTGCTGCTGCCTAAAGTATGCAATTCACAATGTCATATTACTCTACACTCTACATAGTACAAGTTTCAACTTCAACTTCAATTTGCGAGTAAAATACAAATATACAAATACAATGTAATGGATTGAGTATGGAGCATGGAATAAAAAAGAAGAATGACAAAGAGAGAAAGCGGAATCCATTTCACTCAAATGTCGATGAAATACCGAATGCAGAATACAGAATACAAAATACAATATCCAATGTACAAAATGGGAAATGGAGAGTGGGATAAAAGTGAACACTTTTTTCTACTCATATCCCTCCTCACTCCTCACTCTCAGTCACAACAACAAAAACCTACTTCCATAAAAAATAAAAAGCCTTCAATCCCAATACCAATACCATTGCCAATATCAATATCCATATCCATATCACTACCACTGCTCTTTTTCTTTCCCCTAGTCTCTTATAATAATATCTTATAGGCATCCATCCATCAGGAAATAATATCTGTATAATGTATGTAAATACGATGCATGTAGGTCATCTCATATTCACAATCAGAATCCGAACCAAAATCAGAATCATGTGAGAAATCCTTCTCTTTTCATTCCATGTAAATTCAAACCAACTCATGAATTCCACTCAAGTTCAAAGGAAGGAGAGAAAATGTACAATTTACAATGTGCAAGTGGGAAAAAACCGCACATAAATAGCATAAACTACTGCTACATTCTAAATGTACAGTGTACTTTGTACGGTGTACATATTTTTGGCTATGATTGTAATATATATTACACTCATGAACCAAAAGAACAAGAACCAGAACCAGAAGAGGGAAAAGAGAAAAGAAACATGAGCAGGAAACAGAGCAGGGCATCATGTACTCCATAGAAAGAAAGAAGATGCACAGAGATAAATATTGGTTAATTTAGTTTTCCAGACAATTTCAACTTTGGAGATCTGACTCACAAATCCAAAGCTAATGCTCACTACGAATACGAACAGGAGTAGGAATAGGAAAATACAAATAGGAATCTGAACCCAAATCTGAATCCAAATCCAAATTCAGAGTATCTATTTGAGTGCATATAAAATGTACAATTTACAATTTACAGTGTTCATACCACTTTTTTTAGTTTTAATGCTTTACTACTATTACTCGTACTCCACGGATAAATATGTAGGAGACGGAGTGGTTGTGTTTCAGTTGTAGGCTGAGTTTCGGTGCAGGAACAGTTCCAGTTCCAGTTCCCGCTCCATGTTTTCTCTCTTCTTTTTCCCTTTGCCGTTCCAGTGAGAATGAAGTTCAGTTGCTGGAACGATTTAATGATGATTTAACTAGACAAGAAGAGTGCAGAGGAGGAGAAAGGGTACAATACACAATACAGAAGAAGCTTGAGAATCCGAATCCGAATCCGAATCAGAACTGGCATCAGCCTCAGCCATAAGCCAAATACACAGAGACACACATTAGAGGAAACAGAGGAGCCAAAGCCATAAGTAGTTGAAAGTGTGTACAATACAATACAGTGTACAAGATCCAGATTATATACCGTATTTACTGGAATCAGGGAGCCCTAGAAGAATACTCTTATGCTGTTGTCCTGTTGTTGTAAAATTATGTGAGGAGTTTCGGTAGAGATAATAAAGAGCCGGAGAAGGCAGCAGACCGTGAGAAGGAAAGTTAAGAAAGCAGGTGGAAGGAGAAAAGAACAAGTAACTCATACACACACACAGATACATTCTCTCTCTCTCTGTTTCTTCTTCTCATACCCTGAGACACATAGATATACACAAATATCATAATTTACATAATGCCATGTAAATGAGCAAGCACAAGAACAGGAAGAGGAAAAGAAAAGTACTAGGAACTGTGTCTATGTCTGTTCCAGCTCCACTGCCTGTCTAAACTCTTAACCCTTCGCTATACACTATACATTTTAGATACAATATACAAAGCTACAAGAGAAGAAGCAGAGTAGAACAGAGCCAAAAAACTAAGGAAACAGCGAGTGGAGTATGTACTCATCATCCATATCCGTATCCGTATTTCACCCACTACACGTTTTATTCCTCTAAAAAAGAACACAAGAAAATACAAGAGAGGCAGAGGCAGAGGGCAAGGAAACTTCTGGTTTGGCTATGGGACTTTTCTGCTCTGTGTTCTGTGAGTGTGCGTGTATCTTGTATGTTTTATATTGTCTGTTGGATAAATCCATGCAGTCTCAACTCAACTCCAGTCGTACCATCCTACTCTACACCCTACACCCTGCAAACGGAAAACTGAAAACTGCACATGGAATGGAATGGTAAACCTTTATTTTGTCTGTCAGAATTCTCACGGAGATTCTGAATTTTCTTCTCCATAGTTTTCTCTTTTCCCTTGTCGTTTTCCTTGTTCTTGTCCTTGGTCCTTGTCATTGTCTTTGTCTTTGTCGTTTTCTTTGTCTTGGTCTGATTCTGGCTCTAGTTCTGGCTTTGGATTCGGATTCGGATTTGGCTTTGGCTTTCCCTGAGTCTGAGACTGGTAGTGGCAGTGGTGCTGAATGGAGCACAGCTGAGAGTTTCCCTCCAACTACACACAACATACAGATACTTTTTAGATGCTCTTCTGGAAAGAAAATCCTGAATTTTCTTTTCCCATCTCTACCTCTGTTTTAGACCAGAGACCAGAGACCAGCTGTAACTCTGTGTATGTACGGTGTACAATGTACGGTGTCTTATGTGGGCAGTGGGAAGAGAAAAGCATCTAGTATCTAGTAGTGACGATGGCGATGGCGATGGCGATGGTGGAAGGTGACACACACTCACACCCACTTACTCTTCTTTCACACACAGTCACAGTCACACATGACTATAACAAATGTCCCACGTCTCCCTTACATATAAAATAATACAAGTGTCCCTCTCTCACCGTCTCTGCCTATCTTTTTCTCTCATGTATTTCCAACATGTGAAAAAAAAATCTTTGTCTTTCTCTCCTCGTTTTTTAATCCGTTGTACATTGTACATTGTACATTTTAGACTGTAGATTGTAGATTGTAGATCGGCACTCCCTTCAACAGTTTTACATTCTACAAAGTATAAAAGACAAAGACAAAAGCCCAGAGTAGAGAGAGTTTTTACACTTTTCTTCGTTTCCTCTCCGTACTTTATGTACATTTTGTCCATAAAATGAGAGGAAATCTATGTGTGTCTCTCCGTCTTTCTCCGTCTGTCCATGTCCACTGTCTACTGTCTACATATGAGGATGTTTATGTGAGAGAGATGGAAAGATAGAGAGTGTAAATTGTAAATTGTATGTACATGTACAAAATGTACATACTGTTTACACTGTTTCCTGTACACTGTACACTGTGCATGTGGTATAATGTATAATGTGTGTGGATAGGTTGTGTATTTATGTGGAAATGAAGAAATGTTGTTTGGTCTTCTTGTTCTTGTTCTTTTTCTGTTTCTGTTTCCTTTAGTTTTTTAAGGAGGAGAATGGAGTAAGTAGATGGAGAAAGAGGAAGAGCAAGAGCAATCCTTGATGTAAAAACAGAGAGAGAGAAATAGGGGAAAGAGCATCCGACTTAAAAGGAAGAGACAGTGCTAAATCAGATTAACAGTTTTCCCGTAAGTGTTAACAGTCCTGGCTGACTAGATGGCTGCAAAATAGAAAATAGAAAATAGAAAAGAAACAGCAGAAAAAAAAGGAGGAGAAAGGAGGAAAAGGAAAAAGAAAAAGAGGGTATGAAAAAATAGAAATAGAAAACATACCTGAACCTGAACCTCTTGAACGTCTTGTAGACTTGTAGTCTTTTGGATATTGCTCTATTTCCTATTTCCTTTTTCCTATGTATTTTCATTTTATTCCTTGGTTTGGTTTGGTTTGGAATGGAATGGAATGGTGTTTGCCTCTCCTCTTGAGTTTAGTTAGTTGAGTTTACACAGAGAAAGAGTGAACTCTATTATATCGTAGATACACCGATACTTCGATACATCGAAAGTACAGTTACTATTTCTACTCACGACACCCGACCGAAAGTCGGGCTACAATTCTGGTTACAATTATCTCCAAAGTATATACAATGTACATGTGTCTGTGTCCATGTGTATTGTGAATGTATTACATGAGGAATTTTCGCTCCTGTGCTGGTTGGTGGAGATGTTGAATGTTGAATGTGGATGTGAATGTGTCTCTGGATGTGTAATGTGTAATGTGTAGTGAATGAATGTGTGGAGAAGAGAGCGTTCTATTTAATAGATTTAGAGGCAATAAAGTCAGACTCAGTTTCTCTTTGGAATGTTTAGGCACAGGAACAGAAGCAGAAACAGACACACAGACACAAGTAAAAGCTGTTGAAGAAGAAAAGGAAAAAGAAGAGGAGAAAAATCCAAGAAAAGCAACACATACTGTACAGTGTACACAGTACACATGCTTACAATTCAGAGTGTACACAGACATTCTCCATTCATAGTCCATCCAAAATCCAATCTTTCCTCTCTCCAACAAGAAAAATATCTGGATCCATATCAGGACCAATACCAATAGAAGAAGCAGACATCAATACCGGGAGCATTGGAAAATAAGAAACTAGAAACTAGGAAGAGTGTGGATTGTGGATGCTCTTTCCATTTCCCAAAAAACTACTAAATATTCACCTCTCTCGGTTTTCTGTTCGGTTCTCTTCTCTTCTGTTCATCTCCCACCCTCTTCAAATAGACTGGGACGGTGATGCACACAAAACACAAAATACCCAGTCGAGGATAATATACCTGCCTCCTCACTCCTCACTCCTCACCCTTTCACAACATCCACATAAAAAACCAAAGTGTTTCTCTATACATCCAGCTAAATTCTAAATTTCATGTGTACATTCACCTAAAAAAGTATTACTTTTCTCCTACACCAACTCCAACTCCACATCCAAGTACAAGTACAAGTACAAGTTGAGCATGGAAATTCCGATCCCGATCCCGATTCCGATTCCAATTCAAATTCAAATTCCCACTCTCATTTTTATTCACATTCGTATTCGTATTCAAGCTGGTGACTGGAGTCTGGAAGACTTGTGACTGGAAATAGAAAACGGGGAAAACATTTTAAACGCCATGTGCCTTTTTCCTTCTTATCCGTTTCCTTCCTTTTTCCTTTCTACATACTTTTTACTTGGGATCTTTTTTTAGACCTTTTTAAATGCTCCAAATATTTTGAATTTCAAATTTCTATAGTATATTCCTCCATATATAAAAATAAGAAAAGTAAAGTATATATTATGGGAAATTTGAACCGGAATCAAAACTCAATATAATATTCAGAGCGCACAGTTCAAAATTCTAAATTCTAAATTCTAAATTCTAAATTTAAAATTTAAAATTCAAAGCTCAATACTCAATTGATCATCGATTACAGGAATTACAGGATTTTACTTTTTACCATTTCAAACCCTACAAATAAAAAGGTTGTTTTAATTCAAGTTGTTTGATTTTATGTATAATTTCTGTTTTTGGATTCTAGAGGGAATAACTAACACTTTTTTCCTTCTTTTATACACTTGGCAATTTTCAATGTGTACATAATACATATGTAAAAGAACAATTAACAATTAACAATCAAAGGAAATCTCCCAAGGGGTTTCTAATGGAATTATTAAAACAATATTACCATTATACCATGTTATATTATTGTTGGTGCAATTACATACATGTTCATATAAGTATGTACATTTGTATATCAAGTATAAAGTATAAAGGGGAATTGTGTTTACATAAAGCCTGGTAGTTGGTAGTGGTGCCATTGTTATTCTCACCATCGTAAACATTGTGCTTTTATTCATAATATTATTCAGAATGGATTTAGCATTATCAATCGAGCTACAACAAGAGCCAGAACCAGTGGAGCTGAGCTTGTACACTTTATATGTGTAGTTTCTCAAACTACCGTTCGCAGTGTATGCGATGTGTGGAAGCGAGAGAGTTTATTTGTTTCTATTTGTATTTCTTTGGGTAATAAATAATGTGTAAAATGTTTTTGGATGGAGAAGAAGAAACAGAACCTTAATGCAACTGAATATAGCAACTCTTAGGTTTTAGGTTCTTTGCTTCTCTAGTCTGTAGTCTCTAGTTTTGTCTTGTTGTTGTTCCCCTTGCTTCTATACTTCTGTACTTCTGCTTTTCAGTACTTTGGTTCTTCGGTACTCCTTTTGTACTTTGTACTTTGTGCAAGAGCTATACAATTATGCTGACATAAAATATATCTAACTGTTTTCTAATGTACTTTTTTTACGTTTTACGATTGTCCACTGCTCCTACTTGTAACTTGTACTGCTATTTCTACGGCATAAGCTTTTGTAACTAGTCTCTTTAACTCAGCTGAGCCAAACCAAACCAAAGAGAAGAAAAGGAAACTGCTCAACTTGCTTTATTTCCACTTTTCCTTTCTGCGCCTTTATCTTTTTCTTTGTACATTTTACATTGTACATGTAGTTGTTTAGTTGTTGAATGTTGAATGGACGAGAAAAAGATGAAGTAGGAAGACGCGGGAGTAATAAAATCGGGCACTGTTCACTGTACATTGTACATTGTACATATTTCCTCATGCTATTATTATGCAATGTGTAATATGTAATATGACATGCCCCTCCTAAAGTACAACACGGTCCAAATCCAAAACCAAAACCAAATCCAAGTCCAAGTCCAACTAAATAATATGACATATGACTCACAAGTCAAAACTCACAAAATATTAATTTTGACAGAGAGAGAGAAAAGGAGAGAGAGGGAACTTTTGCATAAATAAAATAAAGCGGTGCACAAAATACATATTATGTACAACAAGAATATAATTTATAATTTAGCATGTAATATGTAATGTGCAATATACATTGTACATGTATCATGTCATAATAATAATATGGAAAGGGAATGGAATAGGAAAACAATAGAGTGTACAGAAAATATAATAGAATTACATTGTCCATATTCCTTTTGAAATTTATATTCAAATTCATACTCGCTATTCCTATTCGTAGTCGTAGTCGTATTGAGCCCTGAGCAATGAGGAATGAAACAATGGACTATCCAAATCAAAGCAAAGTAAAGCAAAGCAAAGCAAAAGTAAATTCACTCTCTCAATATCAATATCAATATCACTATCAATATCAATAAAACATATGCATCATGTAAACATGAGTGGATACAATGTATTATTATTATTTGAGTATTATTATATGGCATTTTATGGATATGGATATGGAATGGTATGTCATGTATGCTATGTTATAGTATGGTATGGTATGTTATGGTATGTGATATGAGAGAGATAGCCAACTTTAATAACCCCGTCAACGAAAACCAACACGACAAAGACAAAGACAAAGGACAAAAGATAAAAAAAAACACACAACAAAGGCTACAAGGCTAGTGAGCCGGATTATCTGTACGTTTCTCGTTTTCTAGTTCAAGAGGTCGAACGGGAACGGGTTTTTTCCCTTTTCTTCCGTTTGTGTGATAACAGTCAGTTCTACTGAAGGAAACGTGAGTGGTCCTTTGACTCCTACTCTTTTGTCTTGTTTTGTTTATTATTTTTGACGTGTGACCTAATATTATTACAAATCACAAATACATCAGAAATAAATAAATAAATATAAATAATTAAATGAATAATACTAATGAACTAAAATCAAATGAAAAGGATTGTGTAGTAAAGTGAAGAATATTTGAATATTTTGAATATTTTGAATTTTGTGTACAGGGAGGAGCTTTTTTTTCGCTAGTGGACAATACAGTGGTCGTCTCCACTGATCACTGATTCATCATGAACAAATACACAGCCATCACCCTCGCCCTCTTTGGGCTCCTCAGCTGCGCATTAGGTAAAATTTTATAATTTGAATTGGAAACAATTTCATAATTTAATAAAAAGTAAAAAAAAATTCCATTGATTCTCATTTAAATCTACTACGAATATTTTCGATTTCGAAAATTACATTTATTTTAGCTTTTCTTAAATTCAAGTTGAGTGACAAATAATAATAATAATAAGCTTTTTTGTTGGAAAAAACAAAATGAGGTCAAGGACATGATGAATTTAAAGGTTAAGAGGTCACAAAAGAAAAAGAAAACGAAAGTGACCTCAAAAATTGAATAAAAGTGAATACTCTTTGTTTCATCGTTCTTTGTCGTTACTGGGACAATTTCAATGAACAATGAACTTAACCAAGTAAATCAAGTTCATTGATTTAAATTTTAAAGGAGGGAAATTTGAAACCTTTTAATGTATTATACTTTTGCAATATGGAAATTGTTCTATTGTCACATTGTCTTTGAATCGAAATCGAATACTTGGCCAACAGATGGAGTGACACGACCGTTTTATTTATTAATGTTTATTTCTTGTCTTTGTTGTTTAAAGCTTACGAGAAATTTGACTTGAGCCCACAAGATGTGAGTGCCTTGTGTAAGGTTGTCACTGGAGCCGACGTCCCTGAACCACCATCATGTATTTACTACAAATGGGTCATGTGCCCAGATGGTACGACTGCAAATACTGCAAACTGAACTAAAGACTTTTAATATGCTTCTTTATTACTGAAAAAAATGAATGCTCTACACCCTTAATTTTTATTTTCTTGTCTCTTTTTTCACAGATCCAGGAACTCCAGACCGTCCTTGTGGATGGTACGAACAAACTCCTTGCGACGCGGCTCCAGCTGGAAGAAGTGCAAAGAAGGGCAAGGGAGCTAAAGCTGGCAAGGGTCTTAAAGCTGGAAAGGGGGTCAAAGCTGGCAAGGGGGCAACTAAAGCGGGCAAGGGAGTTAAAGCCGGAAAGGGGGCCACTTCCAAAGCTGGCAAGGGAATTAAAGCCGGAAAGGGAGCAACTTCTAAGGCTGGCAAGGGCATCAAGGCAGGAAAGGGAGTTAAAGCCGGAAAGGGAATCAAAGGTAAAGGTGCCACTGGCAGACGCAAGCGAAGTGCCCTCTTGGATCTTGAAGATCACGAGTAAGTTTCGAGATTCAAATTTTACCGCTCTTCTATCATTTTATCTTTTATCGTTTTCTTATTGCAACATTCGGAAATCAAATTCAAAATCAAAACTAAATATAAATTCAATGACAAGAAAAAGACATCCTTGATTTTTAAATGTAAGATTCCCACTCAATTAAAACTCTGTTCTATTTTTTTTCTCTATTTTCCCACCAGGAGTCGATTTGAAACTGAAATGGAATCCAATGTCGAATCTGCTTTCTTGACCTGGCCAGATTTGAGTCGCAAATAGATGGATTGAATTGGCAATTTAACTATTAACTAATTTTTTTTTAAAAAAAATGGCCGACTCTTCTTGAAATAAACTTTGTTGTCTCAAACTCAAACTCACCCCTTAAGCATTTTATAAGCTGGTATATAACTTCTTTATTTATTGTATGTATATGTATTTTTATTTATTTATTGAAATATTTATTTATTTATCTATTTTATACTGCCAATTTTAATTAAATGAAATCAGCTCAAAACTACTTTTACTATACTTAAAAAAAACTGTTCATATTTTTGTATAACAGAAAACCCGGTTACTCTGTATCATTTTTCATCGATTCGTTTCGTAGTTCCTTTTTTCTACTCTCTTTTTCGAGTGAACTTGTTTCATTCTTTTCCAGAGCATAATAATAATAATACTAATAATAAAATGGTACAAGATGTAACATAATTCCATAAACACATACTCAAAGCTTTTATTTTATATTGTGTGATCCCTGGAACTGGAACTGGATCTGAATCTGGAGCTGGATCTGGAGCTGGATCTGGATAATGGTCAAGCATTTATCCTTTATCCGCAAATGCATTACAACGCACTTGTACTACTGTTATTACTAGTATTATTATTATTGTAGGGCTATTGTTCAGGAGATATGGTTAAGTGTCATCCCTTGGGTTGCTCGCTTCTCGCTTCCATCCTTTCATCCATTCGTTCATTCATTCATCCATCAGTCCGTCCACTGATTCATCTCCTCTTGTTGATTTCAGTGTTGATTCACTCATTCACTCATTCATTCAAAATGGATTTGTGTTTTGCCGTGTATTGTTGTGTTTTCGTGCCGTGAGGATTAGGAATGAGCAATAAATAAATTCGTCGTGGGTCCTCTCGGTCATACAGACCATATGTCATGATTCCACTCCATTTTCCCCATCTTCTTTTATACACGATACACGATACACGCACACATACACTGAGCATTGAGCATACACGTAGCTACAAATGTACAAATGTGCACAGATTGTACAGGGAGATAGACAAATGTGCGAGGCAATTGACACTTGCTCCCCTTTCTGTTTTCCCTAATTCCCCAACATTAGAAGTAGACGGTAGACAAATGCATCAAATATGTATCATGTATTCCCTGCACTCTATTTTTAGTTATAGTTATTTTGGATTTTCCTTTCCTTTTTGGACAGAAAATGGAGAGGATCAGGAATTATAGTAATGAGTATAAATTTATGGGAGAACCCAAACACTTGCTTCACTAAATCCTAATGCTAAATCCTTCCCCATGCTTTACTATACGAATCATATGATCCATTTCCATTTCTACAGCTCTAGTTCCACATCACACCACCATTAAACAAAAACCGAGACGGAAAAGATAGAAGGAAAGGAGGAAAATGAGTAGAAAAAAGGAAAAGTATCCAAAACACAGAATACTTTAATTTCTCTAATGGACAAAGTCTCGTGTCTCGTGTCTTGTGTCTTGTGTCGGCAGTAGTTTTGACAATGACAATGACCATGACGAGCCCAAACCCAAGCCCGAGTACAATAAGAATTACAATGACGATGACGATGGCGATGGTGACAGCCCAACACCCATTAGCAGTTGAAGGAAGGGGAAAACAAGGGAAAAGTTTCACAGCCTGTATTTATACAAATGGCAAATGGGAAATGGCAGGAAAAATGGATGGGTAATGGAGTAATGGAGTGACAATGAAGAAATCTACTAAATAGTGAATGCTTCCGAGTTTCCCTCAATATGCAACTTGTAATGTCCAAGTTTATCTATGAAGGTGCAGGCAAATTACACTTTGCACATGTAGATGTAGATTTTGTACATGTTTTAATGTAAATGCAAATAATAGCTTCAATGAAAATTCAATACATAACGTTTTTTCCTCACCTTGAACAATGAGTTTGATGACAGCTTCTGGGAGTGGTCTGTTGTTTACTAAGCATGTGTATTCACCTGAAAAACAACCAACGAGAACAGTTTGTACATTTACCAGTTACTCTTTTGGACTTGCTCTTTCATTAAATATTAAATTAAATTAGTCTGGTTCATTGACCCTCTGAAACAGTTTTTACATGTACAAAGAAAACAAGGAGTAAAAAGTAAAGAGTAAAAACGTACCAGTATCACCGGCGACGACGGGATGAAAATGGAGTGCATATGAAGATGGGTCCATTGTGACCCGATCCCGATTTTGCCAGACTGTTGTACTCTCTCCTCGGTACTCCACCACTTTTGTAGCCTGTAACAAAAAAACACATGGGAATTATCAATGACATTCTTTTCGTTTTCTGTCCTCATTACTGATTACTGATTATTCTTCAGTATATAAAGCATTTAAAGTTTATTTACGTTAGTTATTAATAGGACCATAGGAAAAAAGGAAATCCAGAAATCCAGGATAGTAGATTTTGGGTATACTCGCCATTAATTTATATTATTTTTACTATAGGTATACACTAAAAACTCCGACGTAAGACATATATATATATTCCATATTCTATAGATTTATAAACATGCTTCGTGTGTATATAAAATGTAGTCGATTCCGGGTTGAGGATTTGGATTGGACAATGTCCATCCTCCATCGTCCATCGTTCGTCGACCATTCTATAAAATAATTTCTACTTGAGTAGCTCCACTAAAGCCAAAACCAACATTGAATGACGGTTATTATCATTATTATTATGATTACGATTATTTTTATGAGCATCATTATTATATTAGAAGGTAATAGTCATATTGCGCGAGAACATTGAAAATCCCTATCCAAACCAAAATCCAAAGCTAAAGCAAACGGTTCATCCGATTTCCTAACCGACAACGGACTGCCACTGCCACTGCCACTGCCCATAGCATTATAATATACATTATACATTTTTAGCTATTTTTCCTCTTGCAGTTGCAGCAGTTCCAGTCCCTTTGCCTCGATTCCGACAAAAAATCAAAACCAATGTCCAAACCAGACTAAACCAGATCAAGAATAGAAAAGAATCAAGAATGTAATAGAATGAGATGGCCATAAACTGTGAACTGTTCTATTTTCCTCTGCCATTTTCCCATCTCATTATTCCTCATTAAGGTCAATCCGGCATTCTGCAGTCAGCTTGCTTTACTTTGCCTTACTTTTTGTTTTTCATACTAATGAATTCCGTACTCTGTACTTAAAAATACTAAAAAGCTTAAGTAATATATAATTGTTGCTAAAGATTTATTCCATAGAGTTTTTAAAACAAAAATGAAGTTGTTGATTAGAATTTAAAACCTAAAATTATCAAGTTGAATTTCTCATTTCCTAGTTTCTTTCAATCTTCAACCTTTTGCCCAGTCCTCCCTTAATCACGTGAGTAAGGGAAAGAAGAAACAAGTCGATTCAAAATCCGGACCAAACCAAACCAAACCAATTCAAAGTCATGGAGCGGAGACGGGAAAAGAGTGGAAAAAGGAATGTGGTGATATTCCAAGCCTTTCTGCAATTTCCTTGCGTTGTGGGAATAGACACGCTGGCTCTGGCTCTGGAACTGGCACTAGAGTCTACAGTCTAGAGAATGGAGAATTGAGAAGAAAGAAGAGGAAAGAAAGAAGAGGAAAGAAAACTCTGGAAGGAGAAGGAAATGGAAATGGAAAGGAAGAAGAAAAAGTAAGGCATTAGGATTTGCAAAATGGCTATTTAGCCTCAGCATTTAACATTTGAGATTTAAGGGAGGAGAAGTGAAAAGAGGAGCGTCGTATAGTCGTCATCGTCATTCCATTCCGTTACACTAGCCTCACCGTTACGATGTGAATTCTACACCTAACATCCAACATCCAACATCTAATATCTAATATCTGCATGTTCCATGTACAATGTACAATCTACATTACACACAATCCCACCATGTACAATGTCCATATTATACACCACACACCATACACGCACATGACTATGCTTCGTCATCCTCGTCTCTCGTCGTTTTGAACATTTTGTCCCGTGGTGGGACAAAATGTTGAAAATCAAATGTGAGCATTAAAGGAAAAGTCATAAAAAGTTCTCCAAGTTTCTTCTGAATTCTTACAGAGAGAAGAGAGGAAAGCGAGTGAAAAGGGAAAAGGAAAAGGTAGACGAAAGAGGAATACGAACATTTTACTCTGTCTTCTTCTATTTCTCCAAGTTGCCTATTTGCTATTTCCTATGTGACTTTGTCTAGGTAATAATATATTAGGAGTAATAGTGCTACAGACTACAGACAATGTATGCATTTACATAAAGTATATCAAAAGTATACAGTATAAAGAAAAGAGTATAGACAGGATTCCTGAATCCTGAATATAATATGAAATTATTAGGTTCTTTTTTTACTCTACATTTCTCTTGAATTCTCCAAAGACTCAATCTCAAATACGGAATACCTCAAATGGACTAAGTTGTAAGTTGAAACTAAGCAAGCATCAACCTAAAACCTCACCGAACACCGAACCGACCGAACCGAAACGAGAAACGACCAACTTTAAGTTTAAGAAAACGACAGACACATTCGCATTCCAAGTCACATTTGAGTTTGCATTTTAGTTTCCCTTCGAATTTGGAGATACAGTGAAATTTCACATTTATAATAATATTTCTAATTAAACTCCCTTCCAATTGCTTACCAGCTGAGCTGAAAACCCATTTTCTCAAAACTATAATCCAACTTTCCCAGACACAGCGAGAGCAAAAGACCAAGAGGACAAAGTCAGAATACTAGTGAATAAGTACATGTACAGAGTATAGAATATAGAACAGCAATAATAAGTCACAGAAAGAGTGGGGAAAAGTACATAATAATAATAAGTATAATGTGTCTCTAGTCTGTACACTTTCGTTTTCTATGTATTATGTACTTTTTAATATAAATGTATCTACTATCTACTATCTATAGGTAAAATGTACACTATAAAATTTATTACCACTTTCCTTGAACGCAGAAAAAGGAGTTGAATGCAGTGGATTGGATTGGATGAGATTATAGTTAAAATACTCGTTCCCCGTTACCGAAGCCGTCTTTTGGAGTTGGATTTGGATTTGGATTTGGATTTGGACATTAATGACTTTTTCACCGGGTCGTCCACTCTTATTTCAATTTCATGTACGACTTGATGTCAATTTCAATTTCAATTTTCTTCTTTTCTCTCTCTCTCTCCTTCTTTCTTTTTTACTGTCGATCCATCCATCTCTCTGTCTTATTCTGACTAACTAACTGTCTATAGTCTATAGTCTACAGTCTGCTCTCTTTAAACTTGAAGCTTGCCATCATTATGAATTCATCTAGTGATTATTATCAACTATCAAAAACTATCATCAAATACCCATTCCATTAATTCCCATTTGATTCAGCTCAATGTGGACTTTGACTTGATTCTTGACTCTTGACTCTTGACTCACAATCAGTCACTCAGCTTCAGTTTTAGTTTGAGCCTAATCACACAGTTCATTTTCTTTTCCCCACTGTATTTAATGTACATTGTAACGTGATGTAACGTGATGTAACGTACTAGACACGAGACTCTAGACACTAAACTCTAGACTCTAGACACTAAACTCTAGACTCTAGACACTAAACTCTAGACTCTAGACACTGCAATGGAAGTGACATTTATGACCTCTTTACTATGTGTGTAAAATAAATGTAAAATGTATTCAATCTTGGATTCTCCATCCTCAAGAAACTCTATCAATTTTATACCTCTTCTCTATCGTAATCGTAAACGTAATACTAATCCAAATCCTAATCAAGTGTTTTTATACGATCTGCAAAAAAGGTTTAGTTTCAACCTCGACTATGACATTGACTTTTTCTATAAAATATACACTATACACAATATTAAATGTACACTGCATAATATGTATAATAAATGCTCTTATAGATTTTCTACATTGTGTCAATCTTGGAAATTAATTGTCATTTCAATTTTCATTTCACAGCTGGAAGAGGCAATTAAATAAATTAATTTTCGCACCTTCAAAACTCAAAGGCTGTTACACTGATACACTGATACAATAATAGAGAAAAAGGCTGAGCCAAAAGGAATGAATAAAAGAGCTCATTTTTTCTCTGTATTTCCTCATTTTTCTACTCGGAATTACAAGTTTATCTGAATCGTTTGAAAGTAGAATGTAGAATGTAGAATGTTGAATGTAGAATGTTGAATGTTATTTCTATATAATGTGATAATAGTGATAATAATAATGATAATGATAATGAGATAAGGAGTGAAATGGAGATGTACATGTATAAACAAAAAGTTTAGTAGATATCTTTCTTTGTTCACTTCTGTACAGTGTACAGTGTACAGTCAAAGTGTAGAGGAGGCTAAAGAGTAAAGAGTAAAGAGAAGAGTCTGAAGCCTGGAGAATACACAATGCTCCGCTTTCCACATGACCGACTTGAAGACGAAAGTCTCGGAAAGGAAAAGGAAGACAAGGGTAGAAGAAAGAAGAGAAAAGAAAGCGGGGGAAGAGGGATAGGAAAAGAAAGGCGGAATTCTTAGTTGTGGGTGGGAAGGGGAAATAGAGAAAGAGAGAAATAGAGAAATAGAAAGAGAGTGAGATCTTAATGCTTAATGCTTAATGTTACTATTATGGCCACTCCTGAGTGATTGCACACAAAGGGAAGGGAAAGGAGCAGTAACTAACTGGTAACTAGTAACTAGCAACTAAATAGTACAAAAGAATGAGAGATGAAGAGGAGGAAAATGCAAGAGAAAGAGAGAGAGAGAGGATTCGATCCCAACAGAACAGAGTTGTAATAATATAAAGAAAAAGAAGTGAAAGAAAGAGCAAAGAGTAAAGAGAAAAGAGAAACGGAGAAAGTGAAAAGGAAAGTGAGGTACAAGTTTGTAAATTTAATTGGGAGAGATTTCAATGAGACGGAGGTAAAAGTTAAGCATCCGGGTATCTTCTTCTTTTTCTCCTCCTCTTTCGAATGCTACTCGTACTGCTACTGCTACTGCTACTGGTATTTTCTATTTTATTCTTTTACTTCATTCCACATCCTTTTACCTTTTACAGCCTACAAATCTAGAATCTAGAGTCTAGAATCCAGAATGTAGAATGTAGAATGTAAAAGTAGATCCAGTTCTTCTCAGACTCAGACTGAGCATTAGAGTTGGAGTTGGAGTTGGAGTTTAAGATCCAAAGAAGAAGTTACAGGTTCCAGGTTCCCGGGAAGAAAGCCTCCATGCATGGTGATGACTATAGAATGGAATGAAATGAAATCGGTACGCTCTCTTTCTTTCTCTGGTATTTTAGAGAATTGGAAAAGTTACAACAAATACAGAATACAGAATACCGAATACCGAGTACCGAGTACAGAAAGGGAACAGAGAGATACACTTCTGTACTTTCACTTTTACTTGTACTCATATTCACATTCACATTCGCATTCGCGTTCACCTTCACATTCCCATCCTTGGAAAAAAAAGGTAGGAGAGCAAGTTTGAGACAAGATAAGACAGGAAGAGGATCAAAGGGAAAAGACATTGTTACAATTCTTTGACTTCCCACGAACAGTCAAACAGTCGAACATTGGAACATTTCAACATTTCAAGAGTTCAAGATTTCAAGATTTCAAGAGTTCAAGGCAGGAGGAATGAACTAAAGGGAACAACATGTAAAAAAGTCTGTAGACTGTACACTGTAAAAAGTAGATAGAAATACACATGTAATGTGTAACGGAAGAAAAGGAAAAGAATGAAAGAATTTTGAGGAAAAGAAGTGAACAGTGCAAAAAAACAAGTCTGATGTCACCTTTTTTTCCTGTCTGTGTTTCTGTCTCTGGTTGTCTTCACTTTTCACCTTTACACACTAATGTTCAATGTTCAATGTTCAATGTTCAATGCTCAATACAATGTGCACGTGCAGAACCAGACGGCAGTCAACATTGAACAGGGAACAGTTTTCATTTCTCTATTTTCCATTATTTGTTCATGAGGGAGAAAGTTGGTGCTGAAGTTTGGAGAATTCGAATTCCAATCCGAATCCGATGTGGAGAAGAGTCAGAATGAGAATGAGAGTGAGTTGTCATGCTGTCTGTAGTCTGTAGTATGTAGTCTGTCTCTTATCTCTTCCTCTCTTTCTCATTTCTTGACTCCTTTATTTATTTCTACTCGGTACTCAGTTCTCAGTCAACTCGAGCCACTGTAAAATGTACATCTATATAGAATATAGAGTATACATACAGGGAACCACATCCCCCAACTCGGAACACCAAAACACCAGTTTACCAGTTTACCAGTTGAGAACTCTCTCTCCAGAATTATTCCAGGAATTCCAAAGTACATATTCGATGGACCATGGCACACACCAATGCATGACCACAATTGACAGTCCACAGTCGACAGTACATTCCCTAAATTTCCCAAAATACACACACAACTTTCCTCTCTCTTTTCTCTATTTTCACTGGTACGAGTGATATGGAAGGAACATGAGCCATCAGGCTTCTGACTTGTGACTTTTGACTCGATTCTCTATTCTCTATTCTCCAATCTGTAGGCTTCAGACTTGAGACTTGAGGTTCCAGGTTTGGAGTTCCAGGCTCCAGAGAAAGAAGGGTGAAAAGTGAAAAGGATAGTTTAAAGTTTGAGACACTGAGTAGATAGAAGACAGTAGACAGTAGACAGTGATGGGAAGTTGAACAAAGAGCAAAGTTGAAAATCTATTCAATTGTTTTCCAATACATTCTTATTATTGTGTTTCAATTTCCCTGGGATTCAAAAGGAAAATTCAACTTCAAATTTCCACTCTTTTATATACTTTGATACTTTTATACTTTTGTACTGTAAGCTGTAACTTGTTATTATATAGTTCTAAAAGTAAAGTAAAAAGTTGTACATTGTACAAAATATACACTATAAGCATATGCGAATTTATTATTTATTATTATTTAGGTCGTATCGATGATAAGTTTTCCACATTCTCTAGATTTTCCAAAAGTGTCCCAAATTCTCATAGTGATGATGAAAAGAACTTTTCCCCTTTGTTCATTGAGTTGTTGTTCAGTTTAGAATATTTTCATACATTTTCATATCATCATTTGAAATTGAAATTGAAATTGAAATTAGGTAGAGCTGTATTTATTTTCTCTTTAAAATTTTTGAATTAAAATTATTTATAAACTTTACAATGAACAATGTACAATTTACAATTTAACAGGACGCGTTTTAATTTTCATTTCATTCAATTTTGACAATCACAATGCTCTTATTTTTGAGTTTTGAGCTTGTACTCTTTTCACTCCATTTGAATTATATATTAACAAACGGCGAGCCCTTGAATAAATAAACTCTTGATTCTTGATTTAGTATTCAAAATGTAGCCATTCATTCACCAATTTCATAGCTTTTCTTCTCATTAATTTGTTTATGAATGCTCCATGCTCATGATTCATTAGTATTTATGATTTGTTATTCATTTTATGCTTTGTATTTTGTACACACACACACATGCACACATGTGCATGTCATAATATCAAAAGGATGAAGTACACACGAGCTATTTAGTTAGATGCTCAAAATGCTTAGGATAGACAAGTATTTGTTGGATTAAAAGGATTATTTGGATTCGGATTGGGGATTGAGAGGATGGTGATAATAATATTAATTATGATATGAAAGTAATAATGGATAAAATGATGAAATGGGAAAAGATACAGAGATACATATAAAGATGGATGAATAGAAGTAGAGTTGTTGATGAGTAACTTACTGTGGTGTGGAATGAACTGGAATGTTGTGGGGCGTCAGAGTGACATCCATGACACAGCCACTCCAGAGAAAGGATGAGCGAGTGCTCTGCAATTCAATTCAATACAATTCAAGTCAATATGATTCAATACCATTTGGATTCAGCACAGTTTAGTTCAGTTCAACTCATTTCGTCTCAACTCTCAACTCTCAATACAAGTCAATTCTCAATCCTGAATCCAGTAGTCAGTACAATACAATACACACATCCATCATGAATTCATTCATTGCACTTCTTTATTAAATCACCATCACCATCATCTTCTCCAGCCATTTCCATTACCAAATCCACTGCCACTGCCAATGCCAAGAACAGGAACAGGAAAGAACTTCCAACAGCCAACTTTTTTCCTTCGCCTTTTCCCGCTTTCTCCATTCATTATATTCTCACATACAGAAATATCACTGTGTATGTCTAAAGTATAAAGTATAATATAGATATGAAAAGTATCTAGTAAAGTGCAGAACAGAATGTAGAATGTAGAATGTAGAACCTAGCAAAAAAGTCAATGCTCTTCTTCATCTATCTTTTGACTAATGTTCTAGTCTCGATTTTCGAGTCTCGATTCTCGATTCTCGATTCTTGGTTCTTGAAGCTTGAAGCTGGAGGCTCTAGTCTCGATTCTCGATTCTCGATTCTTGATTCTCTCTCAAGATGTAAGATATAGGACGATCCGTCAATAATAAATTCCTCATACTTTATTCTAGATCCTAGAAGATAGATTCTATTCTTCTCTGCTCTTTCTTTTTCTCAGGAGACACTCGAGGCAAATCGTTCTATGACCTTCTACTACAATCTAAAGTCAAGACGAGTCAAGTCGAGTCGATTCGAGTTCAGTCGAGTCTAGAATCTAGAGTTTCTATTAATATAGCAAAATGGAAAATGTGCATTCGCATTCTCACTTTTATCTATTTTCTATTAAGAAAATTATTAATTTTATCTTTCTTTTTTCATACATTTTTAAAGTTTCCGCCTCCAAAATTAAAAATAAGAAAAATTGTAATACTTATTATTATTTTTTACTTTTTTTCATCATAATATAAAAACTAGTTTTAAAACAGTGCTTTAAGCTTTAAGCTTTTAAAACATTGAAATTATTATAAAAGTTGAAGAACGAAGAAATAAAAGAAAATTCACTGGATACTGGATATTGGATGATGAATGATGGAGACTGTGTATTTATTTGAAATGTCAACTTTTACCATTTTGGATTTCCGAGGCTCAGAAACAAAGTTGGAACTGACTTTATATTTGAGAGTTGAGATGTGAAATGATGATATTTTTATACTTAATAAAATAAAGTTGTCTCTTTTTTATGTGTGTATGTGTGTACCTGTGACACCTGGACAGGCCAATGTGAGATTGTCTCCAGCATGGGTAACCACTGACTCTGTGGGGAGGGAATGGGCATCTGTAAAGAGAAAAAAAACAATAACAATAAAAAACCAAACATCAAACACCAAACACCAAACCTTTTATAACTTGCCCAGGAAAACATTCAATCTTTCATAAACACACTTTTGAATTTTGAACAAAGACGTCCATATACAAAATATGCATAATATGAAATACAGGCATAATATTTTTACTTATGTAACAAGAATCAAGAATGAAGAATCAAGTATTAATTTCATTATGTAAACTTGAGTCTTGAGAATTTGTCTGTAATCTGTAATCCAGCTTGTGTTTCTAATTTTAAATTCTGCATTCACTCTTCGTAGGTTCTTTGCTTCTTTGGTAACACTTCCTCAGGAAATAAACTGTCTTAAATACCTCAGACTTAAAGTGAATGCACACTACTAGATACATAATACATATGGAAGCATTATGAAAGGGTATAATCAGAATTGTTCTTCTTCTTCCTCCTCCTCCATACTTAATTTCCCTCCAACCTCCAACCTCCAACCTACACAATTTGGAACTTGGAACTTGGAACTTTGATGCTCTTTCACTTGATTTGTCTCTCCACCAAATTAAATATTATATATTTATTATCATCACCACCACCATCCACCATCCACCATCAACAGCATTTTCATCTCATTCATCTTACGTCGTATTAGAATCTCGAATCTAGACTGTGTAATAAGTACGGTGTATTAGAGAGGTAGTTGATCATTTTCATTTCCTCTCGTGTCTAATTGTAGATTGTAGAAAGATGCTAAGCCCCTCCATTTCCCTCGTCTCTTATTTTCATCTTCTTTACATACTAGAGCCAACGCCATACTCGTGGAATAAGTGACTAACAGCTACTTATAGTATTAAAAGAAAGAATGAAGGAAGGAAAGAAAATGAGAGAGAGAGAGAGAGAGAGTTATCGTACAAGTGCACAAATATACAGGAGCAGAGACAGAGACAGAGTCAGAGACGGAGGTAGACGTTGATGTTGATGCTGATGCTTCTGTTGATACTGCTCAAGATTCTTAGGATTAAATATTAATTTCAAGTATTATGAGTTGAACTGTGCAGTCAAGAGTTAATTAATGGTGGATTTCTTCCTCCTCCTCTTTCTCCTTTCCTCTTTTCCTCTTTTCTCTTAATGCTACATGTACAATGTACGTTGTACATCAATCTCAATACCATTTAAAAACCAATGCCAAAAGCAAGTATTTTACACCAAACTCGTTCCTTTCAGTATACTGTATACTGTATTCCTATTGAAAATTGTGATTGGAATGGCATTACGGCATTAGAGTCTCATGTTTAGTTCCTCGTCCAAAATACTTGGTTGAATTCATGCATGTAAATGTGTATTGTGTAGACTTGTAAATTCCTACATTTTCAGCTACCTCTTCTCCTCTTGTGATAATTAATAAATAATCCTCTTAATTGCGAGAGAGCTCAGGAGAAAATCATCCACAGTTAGTTTTCCTCTTCTCTTCTCTTCTCTCCTGTTCTTTCCATCCATCCAGTTCCTCCTGGAATAATAATGATGATAATACTAAAATACAAGAATACCAGAAACCTAGAGCTCTGAAATACAGGAATAGTGGAATTGGGATGGGAAAAGTAAACTAGCCAAACTGAAACTTGGAATTGAATTGAATTGAAGACTGATGCTGATTTTGATTTTGATGTGAACGTCTGAAGGGGTCAGAAGAAGGAGAAAGGAGATCTGGAAAAGTAGACGATAAACGGTGAACGGTGAACGGTGAACGGTGAACGGTAAATGGTACTGTAAAATTCAGAATCTAGAATCTAGAATCTAGGATCTAGAATGTAAAATGGAGAGAGGGGAATGTTGATGGGTTTGAAGGTAAGTCTATTGAATTCCCGTAAGTGAGGAGCTTGTTCCTCTTCTACTCACTTTGGCTCACTTCAATAGAGTTCAGTTCAGTTTGGTTTGGTCTGGTTCGGTTTATAGCTGAATTCGTCGGAGAGGTAGGAAAAAGGAGTTGTGGAAGAGCCCTCGAAAGAGAATCAGGAGAATTCGAGTCAATGGGATGGAATCACAAGGAGATTTCTTCTTTTTCTTTTCCTTCGTATAATATACTTGTATTATTATGTATTATGTATGCATTGGAATCATTTTGTCTATATCTATAAGTCTATTTTTATTTCTGTATCTGGGTCTGTAGTTCCCATGTATTTTACTCTATTTTGTATTTAGTTGCTTCTTCAAACTGAGCATTGCGCATTGAGGAGACTTAAGATACACACAAGTTGAATCGAGTTGAATCGAGTTGAGTTGAATTGCCATATTCAAGATATGACAAGTATAAAAGTGTATGGAAAAGGCATAAGAAGACTGAGACTGGAAGATGCTGGATGCTGGATGCTCGGTGCTCGGTGCTCGGAAGATAAAAAGAGGAACTTTTCATTTAATGTCCAACTGTGATGGTTGAATCGACTTGAAGTGATTCCAGATTACAATCAAAACTTCTCTCTCATGTAGTCATTTTCGATGGGGGAGGCCAAACCAAACCAAACCAAACCAACCCAGAGCAGAGAAGAGCAGAGCAGAGCAGTCAGCCGGCAGCAGGAATAGGGAATAGGAGCAGCAAAGAAGGAGAAAAGAGAAACAAGAAACAAGGAGCAGCAGTAATGGCACTGGGAATGTACAATGTACAAGATGAAGATGAAGACAAAGATGAAGACGAGGACGAATGTTGGATGTTAGAAGGAGAATACGAGAATACGAACAAGGAACAACTAGGAAGCGAAAGATGGAGATGAAGAGTCACAATCATCAAAAGCAAAAGCAAAAGGAGAGGGAAAGAAGCAGGAGCAGGAGGAAAAAGAAGAAGCGACTCACTATCTATCTACAACAGTACAGTAGTTGTACAATAGACGAAACTTGTTTCTCACTCACTCCTTCTCATTTTCTTCCCTTCTTCCCTTCTTTCTTGCCTTGGCCATTCAGCTAAATTACCTACACGTTTCATACACACAGATAAATACGACAAGCAGGAGAGAACAAGAAGAAGAAAAAGGAAAAGGAGCACAATGTACAATGTACAACTTACAACACACAGATAAAAGGTACGCACATTATTAGTGTGTTTCTCATTGTGTGTGTGTGTGTGTATTGTGGATGGTGTAGATTCTGGATTCTGGATTCTAGATTCACATGTGATGTGTGTGTGTGTGTGTTTCAGTTACAAAGGAGTACCAAATCAAAATCAGAGTCAAGTCTAATAAAGGGAAGGAAGATGACTATTGTACTGTATGTATATTGTGTCTTGTGTATTGTGTGTAGATACTTATATCAGTATATTCTTATATTCCCGTATTTCTATATTGAGGAGGAAATGGTGGAGTAAATGCGTGTGTATGGATATATGATAGCAATAAGCTGGAGGAAGAGGGAAAAGATTGTACATTTTCTATAATAAAAAGTCCACTCTCTCTCTCTCTTATTCTCTGGTTGCTTTTGCTTTTGCTTTTGGTGTGCTCGCTTGCCTGCTGACGCGCTCTCCTTCATCTTTACACTGCCCTTTTTTCCTGTTCTTTTCCCTCTCCTTCATGTTCATGTTTATGTCCATGCTCCATGCTCTTGGTGTGCCGTTCTCCGTTCTTCGTTCACCATTCACCATCTGACATATTAGCTCTCCTCCACTCTCTACTCCTCAGAGAAAAGGAGAAGGAGCTGCTCAAAAAATAGAAAATAGTGGACATGGACATATGCCATTATTTTTATGACTATTAGTATTAGTGTGTGTAGTGTGTAGTATGTTGCGACGGACACCGTATATTGTACACTGTACATTGTACATAGATAAATCCAGTCAAGGGCCTCCAGTAGATGAACATGAACAAGAACAAGAAAAGGAGCAAGTGCAAGCTCCAAGTTCTGAGATTCAAGCTTCAAGTCAAAAGCTCCCTCTCAAATTAACCCACTGGACAAATCATTTACAACTATATACACTATACACATAACACATAACCTCCTCTCTCTTTCATATCGTATTATGTAACAACTGTAGACTGTGAATTGTGGACAAACAGGGAGAGAAAATGCAGAGGAAAAGCAAAGTCGAACGTCGGACCACTCTCATCTCACACGTTCACTTCAGTGTACAACCAGAGTGTACAGTGTACAGTGAGACAGAGGAAGAAGACAGTAATAAATGGTGGGATATTAATCATGTGACGCTTCCACTTCCACTACCACTTCCACTTTCAGCTTACATTCACTCACTCACTCGCTCACTCCTTCACTCCTTCACTCGTCAGTCCTCAGATTTTCCATGTGAAAATATACCTCCTCTCTTTTTAAAAGAGTAGAAACTGCACAATGTACACATTACATGTTCCATGTTACATATATTACACATGTGTTATGTGTTGTGTGTATCTATTGGTAATTGGTAAGTTGTCAGCGGAAATCAAAATGATTGAGAAAAATTCCCGGGCATGTTACTTCCACGGCTACATCAATTCTATCTATTCTCTCATGTTCCTCATCCGCACATACAATATTACAATATGTTGGCGTTGACGTTGACGTTGGCATTGGCGTCAATGAATTCTCAACATCTCTCGCTCATTTCCCGCGTCCACTATCCATGTTCCCTGTGTAATGGATAATGGATAATGGAATGAACTAATGTCTCGTTGTTCAACCAACTTCAAACTGGAGTCAGTGTCAGTGCCAAAGTAAACTAGGAAATGATGGGAATGATGGAAATGGATGTACACTGTACACTGTACAAACAGTCAAATTAATAGTAATAGTTGTATTTAATGGAAATTGGGAAGGATGAACAAATGAACAGTGAGAGATGAAAGAATGGATTTATACAGAGTTCGAATCAAGTGAAAGAGAAAAAGAGACAGTCAAAAGTTTCATAAACCAATCAAAATATCAAAATATTTGGAATCAAAAGAGAAAAGAGCACAAGAGAGTGGGAAAATAGAAGAAAGTATCCAAAGGATAAATACTCGTGATTCGTGATACATGTGAAATGTGGATGGATATGATATGTAAATGGGAATGGGAATTCGCACATCCGCACATCATCATTCGCCTACTCCTCCGTCAATGCTGGTTGATGTTGGATGTTGGATGTTGGATGGTTGATGGGGCTGGAGTATTGGAGTATTGGAGTGTTGGAGTGTTGGAGTCATTAGTTAATACATGGACTGCTAAAAACTCATCAGTATCATCATCAACATTGACGGATGTTCCTCCAGGGGCGACTCCCATACTAAATTCTCCATTCTTCATTTTCCATTCCAATTCCAATTCAAAACCAAATTCAAATTCAGACACAAGCACAGCAAAAAGAAACATGGAGGAGTAGAAACAACAATTAACTTGACGCTCCTCTCTAAATGTTTTTCATTCTCATCTCTCTCAACTCTCAACTCTCAGCTCTTCAACTCATCTCTCATCTCTCGACTCTCGTCTCTCACTCAACTTTCAAACTTGAACACTGAACATTTACATGAACGCGTACATCTAGTTCCAGATCCAGCTCCAGATCAACATCAACATGAGCATATGAAATGGAGCAACAGCAAAATCACCAGAACCAGAACCAAAACCAGCAGCAGCACCAGTTCTCAGCTCATTCCCCAGAATCAGAACCAGTAGGAATCTTTCACAAAGGAGAAAGGAATAAAATAATGTAATGATTCTCCAGTCTAAATAATTTTTCTTTTACTTCATATTCGACAGTATGCACTGTGCAGTGTGTTTCCCTCATCCTCATTCTCATTTTCCCATGTATTGTAGGAACAATAGTAGATTTTTCGTTTATTTTCATAATAGCTCTTGCCCTCTGTTCAATTTCCTCTCTTCTCTTTTCCATTCTCTTTCTGCTATCCTTTTGTAATGATGATGATGATGACGGTGCATCCGTCGGAACAACCTTAGCCGGAAATAAAATGTCGATTAATTAAAATATCCCCCCTGTATAAATAGCCCAACTTATCTCCCATATATTATGCATTATGCATACTCTTCATTATACATTATACACTGACGAACATAGTTCTTAGTTCTTAGTTCTTAGTACACATGACATGACACGGAGTAAGCTGTTCACATAGACTGAATGAGCGGAGTGAATGAATGAGTGACTGGTGCATGTATTGTGAGTTGTGTATTGTGTATATTGTGAGTTGCGAGTTGTGAGTTGAGCGCCCTTTACCATTCACCATTCACCATTTACTACGAGCTCCAAGAATAGTAATAATAGTAATAATAATAATAAGAGGAATGAATATAGAATGTATGCAATATGCATGTTTGGTATTTTGGTATTTCGTATTGTGTTTATTGACATGGAATAAATGTAAAGGCAAGGCAACAGCAGGAACAGAGAACGAGAGGGAGGAGGACAGGGAGGTGGAGGAGGAGGGAAAAATCCATGTCTATCACTATTATTATGAATATGGAAAAATATTAAACGAAATTTGAAAGGGGGTTCTTCTAACTCTACAGCAGTTTCACACACAGAGTACAGAGTAGAAAATAGAGACAGGTCTGAGGATGATGATGATGACGATGATTCGTGTGATACGGGTGCAAGTTATTATTTGAGCCGGAGAGAACTCGAGTTGAACTTGGAACTGGGAACTGGGAACTGAGAACTACAGCTTGAAAGTTGGAGCTCGTTTAGTGTAGCTCCGTCAATGCAATCCATTATATTTCCTCAGTGTACAATGTGCAGTAACTAGCTCCTGTTCCATATTATGTTACATTTTATTATGTTATATTGCATTGTAGTATTTGTACAGAAGAAGAAGAAGACGACTAACGTTGGCATTGGTATTAGTCACAGAGTATATCTTTTGCAGTGTGTACCATGTACTATGTACAATATAAGAGTGTAGAGTGTAGTTAAGTTGCCCACCTCTGCGTTTTTTCTCCTCCCTCCTCATTTTTTTAATATCATAACTAACTGCTTCCAACTTTCAACTTCAAACTTGAAACTACATGTCTCATGCTATATTAGTCCTACCAGAACCAGAACCAGAACCAAAACGAGAACAAGAATGAGAACCAGGAGGTGGATTTTACAAATGCATCTACAATCTAAAGATATACATATTTTTTTCTTCTTTCTTTCTTTCTTTCGTTTCCCCTTTATGCTTTATGTATCTTTCTCTATTATTTGCTCCTCGATCCTTTACTCCTTTACTTTACTTGGTATTTGAATATGGTATTTGGTATTTGGTATTTTGTCAGTTCACACACAATTTCTCTATTTCTCAACTTGTACTTGTACTTGATTCCACTCGAGTCGTTTTTCTCTCTCCTCCGTTTCTTCCATCCTCTATCCATCCATTTCATTTCATTCTCCTGCAATATTTTCTATTGCTCGTCACCCTCGTCTACAATCCACCATTCTATTCTCCACACTCCATGCTCAAAGCTCCATGTTCCTCTTTCCCTCTTCCATGTGCAGTTAGTTATAACTGCATAAAAGAAGGAGAAGAAGAAGAAGAAGCAGGAGCATAACAAGAACAAGAACAAGTTGCCCTTTGGAAAATAAAAAACGATGGAGAGAGCAGAGTCGTGTCATTTTCAAGTGTAGTTGTTGTCCTCCTCCTCTTACTTTTTTCTACATCTTATTCCTCTTTCTACTTTCTACACTTCACAGTGTACAATTCAGTAAGTTTAAGTTGTAGCATTTAGAATGGGAGAGAGTGAACTTTAAAGAGGGGGAAAAACTCCCGGCATAAAATATGTCATATATCATACAAGTACAGTGTACAGAGTACAGGGTACAGCGTACAAGATACATTACATGAAGAGTGTGAAGAGAGAGGAGAGAAGATGGAAATGGAAAGAATAAGTATAAGTGGGCTTAGCAACTTATTTGTAGAAAAAAAGAGAGGAGAAGAAGGTGAAGCTGGCAAAAAAAAGTAGTAGTATGTGAAATGACAAGGAGAATTTTCAAGATATTTTATATTTTGTATTTTGTATCTTTTAAGCCATGGATGTATGATTTTCCTCCTCCTCTTATACTGTATATTGTACACTATACACAGGATAAAGTATATGGTTAAAAAGTATAAGGAAAAAAGTGAGGAGAAGGATGATAAGAATATCACACCTATAGAAATCATGGTCGTTCATTCTCATTCTTATTCTCATTCCTCTTCTGGTTTCTGGTCTGCCCCGGCCTGTTCTCTTCTGTTCTTATTCGCATTTGTATTCCTATTCGTACTCGCACTCGTACTCTTACTCGTATTCCGGTTGTCATGCTGGAGTTTTTTCCTTTTTTTGCTTTCGGTAGTCGGCAACCAAACCAAACCAAACCAACCCAACACAAGGCAAGGCAATATAATACAATACAATATAATACAATGCATGCTCCATGCTCCATACACTCCATACACACGTAAGTACTTATGCATGTATATGAAATGTCGGGCTGTGGAGTTGGATTGAAGGGGATGAGATTACATGAGGGTTTTTTTCTTCCCCTTTTTTCTCTCTCTCTCTTTATTCCTACTCCTAGTTTTTATACATATTGCTTTTGGTTTTTGTCGGGTGAGTGAGCTTTTGAGATATGTGTTCCTATTCCGTATGTCAGGCTACAGTGTAATGTAAAAGGTATACTCAATACTCAGTGCTCAAGGTAATACGAATACTTGTATTTTACATACATGCTATGCTTAAGGAGAAAAGAGTGTATTTTCCCTTATAATAATGATAATAATATGATTCATGTGGAGATGGAAAGATTAGGATGATTAGGAGTAGAAACTAGAAACTAGACGGAGGGACGAAGGACACAGTCAGTTCACTCACTCACTGAGGCAGTCAGGCAGTGAGTGAGAAGAAGGAAGACCGAGAACGAGGAGGCCAAGATCAGCTCAACTCTGTTCAACTCAACTAACAGCTGGGTCAAATACAATGAAATGAAGAGAGAAAGAGAGAAATATCATCCACATGGAGCAATAATATAAATAATATAATATAATACAATATAATACAGAGTACAATGAGTGTACAATGCACAATGCAGTACACAGGGACAAGTACCTCTTTAAGTAGTTGTAAAAGGAAACCCAGGAGCTTAGCATAGCTCATGTGCGTATGCGTATTATGTCTATGAAATATGTAATATTGTGATATGCTCCGTCCGTCGAATGTTGAATGTATTTATTAGTATTATGTGAGTGCCACCAACTGGAATTCATTCCCTGTCTTGCCTTCTCTTCTGTTCTCTTCTGTTGTGTCTAGTGTCTAGTGTCCAGCATGCATTTTCTCATTGCACTGAATTGCATTTCCACTCCCTTTATTCTGCTCTTGCCCTTGCTGTGTTGTTGGTGTTGTTGTTGTCTGAGCATTTTCATTGCCATTCCCATTCCTGTTAATCAGGTGAACTGGACTCCCTTCTTCCCATATAATTTACACTGCACTCGGCAGGCATTCCAAGTCCACTCGCCCCAAAACTAACTACCAACTACAAACTACCACTCCAAAATACACACATGCACATGCACAATGCTTATTGTAGATAGATACATCACAGACAGAACCAGAGAGAACCAGAGATGGATAGATAGATATTTAGATGGATGGATGGATATTTCCATGTAATTTCATCCCCCAGCAGCAGAATGCACGAATATCATGAGTATCTAGATCTATACGCTCTGATCTTTATTCTCCATTATTCTGCTCCATCCAGAATCTAGAATCGCCCATTTACTTAGCTTTACTTTGGGTTACTTTACTCCATTGTACTCTGCGTTACTGTTGATATAGATTCCAGAATCCAGATTCTAGACATGTTGTTATTATTATGAATTGTATTTTCCACCCCATTCAGATCTGAAGGACCCACACACAAACACAAACACACGTACACAGGCACATACTCACAGAAAACCCAGTACAGCAGCAGCTTAATATGTATAGAAAATAGAAAATATCCTCGAGACTCGAGATGGGAAATGTGGAGGAGATGAGAATAATACAATTTACAATTAATTGGCTCTGCCTCTGCTCTGCTCTGCTTTTCCTCCTAAATACATAAAATATGTAAGTACATCTCTACTCTTTGCTCTGTGCATAAAGTTGTAATTTGAGTGGAGAACGGAGAGAAAGAGCATTACTGGAAAACTGGAGAACTGGAGCTGGAGAATGAAAAGGATGGTAAACACTAAACACTCAACACTCCACACTCACAGTTGAAAGTTGAGGAACTTTGCCATTTCCGTAGTGTACTTTGTATTTTGTATTGTGCAATTAGAGTGCCGGCAATTAGAGTGTATTTAGCATCTTGTAGTTAGCACCAGTTTCAGCTCCAGTCCGAGTTTCAGTTCCAGTAGCAGAATCCGACTCCGACTCCGACTCCAAATCCGAATCAGAATCAAAATAATATTTAGTGCAGCTCATTTTGATTCCTGAAGAAGAATTGAAATAGTTTGTACATTGTATCAAATGAATAAGGTAGAGTAAAATACAATTCTGAGTGTGAATTTTGATATGGATTTTGCATGTGCAAATTTATGGCTTTAATAATCATGGTAATATATCCATGTACAATGTATAATGTACATTTCAAGAAAAGAGAGGAACAAGAAGAAGAAGAAAGGAAGAGCGAGAAGAAAATGGTGGCAAATGGTGATGAAGAAGACACACATTAAATATTATAAAATAAAGGGAGAACACACACAAAGTACGGAGCACTGTGCAAAGTACAGACTGGATTGGATTGGGTTGGTGACGGTGAAGTAAATTAGACTCGAGAAAATAATATAATGGCGGAAATATAGAAACTAATTAAAAGCTACTCAGCTCATTAGACAAAGACATGGAAATCCTCTTCGCTCCCTTTCACTAGTTAGTTAGCTAGTTTCTTTCTTTCTTTCTGTCTTCATTTTGTACTTTGTACATGTACAAATTCTCCTCCTCTTTTCATTTTACTCATTCTCATCCTCAGCCTCATCTGTATCTGTATCCTCTTGTGTCAACGGTAACTGGAAAATTGTAAATGGATTGCCGGTGAACTGTGAAATTCAGAAGCGGAGGGTACGCACATAATAAACAGTACACATTTCATTTACATATGAAGAAGCATCCAACATCCAACAGGCACCAGGCAGCAGGTACCAGGAGCGTGCGATATGAAACAAATTAAAAGTTCATTTTCTAGCCGAATCCGAATCCAAATCCAAATCCGAATCTGAATACAAATTTAAATTCAGGGTCTAAAGAGTCTAAAGAATCCGTTCCAGAAAAGATGAAAAAAGTTGGCTCCATTATGTATAAATCATACATTATGCATTATGCATATAATTTATCTTTTACAACATATAAGGGGTAACGGGTAAGAGATATGGATATGGAAAAAACTGCGTGGAGGGTGATCTCATCGCTCATCGCATCTCATCTTTTTCATCGGGAGGGCGATAAAGAGGAAAAGAGCGGCCAATTGGGACTCTGCTAATGCAATCAAAAGTCAAAAGCATAATAAAATGACGCGTGTGGAGTGTGTAATGTTGATATCTATTTGTATTTGGATTTGTATTAAATTCATGCATGCTATTCCGACGGTTGGCGCTTTGGCTTGGCTGTAGACTGTAGACTATTTTGAATTATGTAATTGTAGTTGAAGTTGATGCAATAAAGCAATTGGATTTAAATTATTTGATGATAAGTTGCTCGACATAAGTCCCCCATTTATTTATTTATTTATGCTCTCCACTTCTCTCTTTCTTTCTCTCGGCCTGACTAAATGCATTTCTTTCCATGTAAAATGGTTAGATGGAGGAATAATATTATGAATCTATGGGAGAAATCTCAATTAATTGGCACATTTATATTTGTAGCTTCATCTGATTACATTGCATTATCATCTTGATGGTGATGGGGATGTTTAATGTTCAATGCTCGATGTTCCTGTTTCTTGTTGATATTGGCGGATGGTCGTCGGTCGACTTTTGACTTTGAATGAGACAGCCTCCACTTTTATCAGCAGTTGGCTACGGCTTCGGCTTCGGCTACGGCTACAGTTTTTCTTTTTCTTTCTCTTTTTGGGCCTCGACAATCTCCGCATTAAATAACTCATAGCTCATTCTGTACGATATCTGGATGACGAGATGACGAGATGAGGAATGAAAGATGACGAATCTCCAGTTCTAGAGTCTCCCGTTCTATTTATTTTCTACAGCAAAAATAACATAATATGAAGAAGAGGAAAGAGAAAAGAGGGTCGTTTTCTCCTCAAGTATTGTTTTTCTTCCCTACAAAATCCCATTTTATTCTTCAACTTTGTCATTCAATTGGTTTTTGGTTTAGCTTTGGACCTTGGATTTTGGACTTTTTGACTTGACTTGACTTGACTCGGCTTGGCTTGGCTATTTGCTCTTGGCCATAAAATATGAGTGAATGAGGAAGGAAAAGAAGATGCGTTTCTAAAGTCAGAGGATAGAGTCTCAAGTAGAAAGTATAGAAAGTACCAGCCAACCACTCATTCACTCACAATTCACAATAGTTCAACTCCCGTTTCTATCTTTTCTCCTTTCTTTTCTCTTGTACGGAATACTGCTGTACTTGTATTTTTTCTCCCCTGAATACTCCGACAATGACAATGACAATGAAAATAGGAAAAGCAAAGCCAAGGACAAAGAGTAGGAGCAGGGAGCAGGACCACTATGTTGTATGTTGTGGGTCTCATGTCAACAGTTGACCTGGAGCTAAAAGTAGCAAGTAGCAAGTTGAATAGTCACCAAAAGAAAGAAGGAGAAAAGAATAGGGGAAAAGAGCAAAAACAAAAGGGACACCCTCGAGACATACACATGTGTGTAGAAGGGAGAAAATGCATACATTCTTATATCTATATCTATAAAATATATCTAGAATCTAACGTCTAGAGTCTAGACTCTAGACTCTAGAGTCTAGAGGAAACGAAGAAAAGAAAAGGAGAAAAAAACAAAGAAATGGAGGAAACAACGCGACATTGGACACATTTTTACCCTGCTCCATCTCCAACTCCAACTCCTCTCCACAGCATATGAAAAACATGAACATTGAACAGGAACAACCTTTCTTCTACAACTAAATCCATGTACACTGTACAATGTACATTGTACATGTAAAATTCTTGCTTTGTTTTTTTCAGGGAGAAAGGAAAAAAATGGGAAATATATTATACACTTGCAGCATGTATTTCAATGTTCATTGTACATTGTACATTGTAAATATTGTATATACAAGATACAAAATGTACAGTGCACAGTGTGCGGTACACTTGAGAGAAAGGAGGGAAAGATAAATAGGAAATAAACAGAATAAAATCCACATGAATGTGAAAGTGTATATATCAGGAACATTTACACATGTATCAACCATGCAAATCCAAAACCAAATCCAAATACATGTACAATGCACGTTTTTGCTTTATCTACAAACATGTACATTTTGTACATGGACATTTTAGTCTATCAGAGTATAGGTAAAATACGCAGTTTGAACAGGGAAAAGATGGAAAAGTTCTCATTTAATATTTACCCTGTTTACCGTAGCCTGCACATTGTACACTGTACACTGTACACTGTACTTTTGTACACTCTGTGTAGAATGTGTAATGTTGTTTGTGCAAGTAGATAGAAATAGACATGTACAATGTACATTTTATGCTGTCCGTATTATTGTATTATGATATGAAGTCTGCTGTCTCTGCCCTCCGCCCAGTCCAATGTCCAACGTCCAACGTCCATCTCTTTGAATTCATAACATATAAATAAATAATACCAGTCCAAAGAGCTTACACTCTCAACTCTCAACTCTAGCTTCTACTTTCTATGTACATCCAAGGAAAAACTGAAGAGGAATTACAGTATTAGCCAGAAGCAAATCCAAATCCAAATCCAACAACAAGTCAGCTCAACAGCTCAAGAAACATTTACCACTTTTATCCATTTTTACGAAAGGTATAAACGTGTCTCATTGGTGTATGTAAGGTAGCAACTGGAAATGGAACTGGACTTGCACTCCCATTCGGATGTTACAGTTCAAAATTTTCAAATACTAATCAAACTTTTGTTGTGCATTTTACTTGGTACTTGGTATGCATTTTACGGCTGAGCTTAACAATCCCCCGAGATTCGGCGGTTTTTTTCTGACGGTTGGCGGTGTCGGTTGACGGTTGACGGCTTCGGTTGACGGTGTCGGTTGGCGGTTC
>JABASP010000588.1:0-47194 GCA_019776565.1 Sminthurinus signatus
AAATGGATCTGTGTAATATGTAGCTACTTTTTGATCCTCATTTTTATTCTCATTCTCATTCTGATATTCTTGTTCAATTACTGCATCAAGGATACTGCTAATATCAATATTTATATGGTTTTGTGATTCTGGATCCCAGTTCAATTAAGAAGCTGTTTTTTTCTGTGCTATGAACATCGCAATAATGCATTTGGTGCACAATGAACATATGTTTTCCGTTGGGTGCTAGAAATATAAAAAATAAAAATTAACGATATGTACGCATCTCAACTGTCCACTGTACACTTTACACATTTCCAACCTTCATTCTCGAATTTATGATAGCAATTCTCAAGCATACAACATATCATGAAAAAAGATGAAAGGTAAACAAAACCTTCTTAGAAAAAAATACAAACAAAATTTTACAGGATTTCATAAACATGTACATATGTACAATGTACCAAAAACATAAAATTTATTTCAACATCTAGCCAAAGCCAAAACCTCAACCAAAACCAAAACCAAGGAAAACCAAATATTGACCCACTTGCTTACCTTTGACTTTGTGATGACTGGAAACTTGAATAACGTATTGAGCGGAATAACTGCCGAGTCTCAAGTCTGGAGAATCAATATGATTAGCTTGAGGAAAGTTGCGGAAATCCACCTTGTTGATTCACTGGTAGAATAAATAATCGTACAGGTGAGTCAGTATGAAACATGCTTTAAGGTTAACAAGTGACTTTTGAGAGAGAAAGTAGATCAACTCAGCTCATCAGTCCTTACTTATATTTTGCAAGTATGCGGTTCACCCTGGAGATGAGAGGTTGGAGATTGAAGACTGAAAAGTCCCAACTCGGCAGTATTTACTAAACACTGGGCATGCTACACATTTCACACATTATACATATGTGGTTTTCTTAGGAAAAGCTCATGACTCCCTGCTTTTACACCATTATGAATATTTATTAGCATATTTATCCCAGTTTGCCAATACTTTTATCTTTTATATTTTATGAATTAGTACTTGATTGAAAGTTCAAAGTTGAATACTGAGTGTCGGATTCGGATTCGGATTCAACAAAGAACAAGCGCCGGAGGGCTTTTACGGTTATCGTATTTTATGTTTCATGTTAATACTTAATACGAATACCACAAACTTGTTTTGTACAATATAGTATGACCTTTGAATTTTGAAATGTGCAGATAATTATTATAGACAGAAATATATGAATTATGGATCTCATATGAGATTTATGCGTTATGCATTTTGAGCACCAACATTGAACTATGAAAGAACTGGCAACCTGATGCTTGCATTCATATGGATTGATTGCCATATTTTATATGTTATACCTACCGTAAATAACAAAATACCAAACAGGTGACCTACATTTAAGATTTAAGACAGCATTACAAGAGACAAATGACATACTTTTTGAAGCTGGACAACTTTACATTTACTCATCTACGGTATACAGTATACATACATTGTACATTGTGCATTGTACACCGTAGACATGACTCGCTTTTGTTTTCTCATGGCGTTAATTAGATTAATTGTTTTCATTATACAAGATTAAGCTAAAAGCTAATACCAAAATGCCAGGCTTATAAATGCTAAAGCTTATTGAATGCTTAAAGCTACAAGAAAGGGGAATGGAAACGGAGACGGAGATGGAGATGGAGACTTTGGCTTGTCATTGGCATTCAAAGTCTGTAGATTGGATTAAAGGTAGTAGTTTCCAGTTTCCAGCTTTTCAGTTACCAGATTTTACTAGAATTTTAGATTTGCTAATTAAGTTTCAGTTTCCTCACAGGTTCATCATGTGTTGATCGTTGATCATGAGCAGTATACATATTACATGTTGTACATGTAATAAGTTATAAGTTCACAGATTCATTGCATCTACAATTTGCAGTCATAATTATGAATTAGTCACATATCACGTGTCCTAGCTCATCTATTTCATTGTCATTACAAATTACAAACAATACAGTGGAAAATATACACGGTGGCTGATTATTGATTCATCACAATTCACAATTAATTACAGTGTGACTGCATCGCTTATCGTTTAGTCGTTGAGTATTTTCTATTTTCAATGCCCAGTTTAATAAAATCTAAAATCACAGCGCATACAACTATTACTATCAAGTATCAATGACCAGCACCAAAAAAATAAAAGAAATAAAATGAATAAAAAAAAATTAAACATCTGGTATCTTTGTTTTTGTTCTTTATTTATCATTCTTGTTCATCTTTTATATAAATTCTAGCTTTAATTTCAATTTCAATTCCAATTTCAAGGTTCCAACTAATGAGAAATTTAGGAAGAGCGTGGAGTGTGAAGTTTAGAGTATTTAATATTTACTAATTGAAAATTCCAATAGGAAGATAAAAACCGAGTAAAGACTTTATTATGGAAAGTTAAAAGTGTTACAATTACAAGTATAAAAGTATGTGCACAATGTATAATACATGTGTGATGAGAATGTAAAATGTAAAATAAAGCTGGGAGAATATAGTACTCACTATCCGTGTACAATATGTATATAATATGTAGTAGAAGGAGAGAGGGGGCAGTACACTGTACACTGTACGCGTAAGCATGAAATGGATGACTTGAGTTCAAATAAATGAGGCTTGATGACTTGATGATGAATTGTTGCTTGTACTTCTTTTTTATAAATTCCGAATGTACAATGTACAGTTTTGACTTTTCACCGTCGAGTGTACAAATTTAGAGTGAGAATCAAAGTCATCCACACGCTGTGTGCTCTGTGAACATTGAATATGTAACACGGAAAAGATTGTAAATTATTATGGAGTATGAAGTAATGGGCATGTAATATGTAATAAAAGTGTAGTGCACACTGCATCACACAATGAACTTTAATCCACGCACGGCTCACACTTTAAGAGAGAGAAAAGAGAGCTAAAAGTGGATTGATAAGGTAGCTAAACAAATTCAGAAGTAGAGAGAATGGAGAATGGAGAATGGAGATGAGGACCAGGAATGAATATGGTCAAAATTCAAAACTCTAGGCTCTCTAGTCAGCACCATCATCAAGGATCAAGTATACAAAAAGTTAAGTAAAGTAAGCATGAATAGTGATTGGGTAATCGTTTATATTTTATATTCCTTTGTTGTACAGGATAATATGACCAAGTCAAGTCAAGGTTGTTGAATGGAAGAAAATGACTGAATGAAGGATTAGTATTTACGTAAATGATGGGAGTCACACAACAAGACGATCATTAATCATGACGTGAGTTGGCGGCAAAGAGAAGTAGAGTACAGAGACTAAAGAAGTAATACTGTACATTGTATATTGTACTTTATACATAGTAAATATCTACTAAGGGATTGAAGGGGCACCCTTCAAATTCGAATTCGAATTCGACTTTTCCTCCTCCGTCTGTTTGCCTATGACAACCGAGTCCCATTGGAAACGTCAAAACATTCACAAACTCCAACTTGGCAGAAAATAGGATTTGAATTCTTTTCACAAACTTTTACATCCATAATATTTAGTTGTCATCATCATCATCATCATGATTGTAATTGTAATACTGATCCTGATCCTGATCCTGCTGCTGGTAATGATATTACTCCCTTTCTTCCTCTAATCTTTACATATGGATCTCAATTCTCAATCAATCGTGTATGCAGACGAGTGGAAAATTGATGAATCAATGAAAGTGCTCATTTCTCATCTCGCATCTCCTATCTACTATCTACACAATCCACAATCTGTAATCTGTAATCTACCATCTACTTATGTTTCACTTCACATTTAGACATATTTAAAGTACAACAAACAAATATCCTCCCGTTCTCTGTTCATCCCATTAACGACGGTTAATAAGAATGTGTATTTTGTATTTTATGTTCTGTATTTTTGGATCATATTACAGACTACAGACTCTTCATTGGCATTGCTTATGTTTTGAATTGTATTTTGTGTTGTACAACATCCAGTTTTACATGGTAATTTATTACTGTACAATTTACAACCGTTTATACACGCATTTCAACGTTCTATTCATCAAAATCTTTTAGATTAAGAAGACTGTATAACTTTTGTATTTAACTTGTAATTTGTACTGGATTTTGATTTCAATGGTTGTTTAATCTCAACTTTACGCTTACAAATTTTACAAGATATTAAAAATGCTCATATTTTATGGAGACGTGTTGTGGGATGAAGAATTATTCAAAATACAAAATACAAAGTACTGTGGACTGTAGACTCTGCGGCTGAAAACATAAAAGTTTACAGTGTACAGGGTACAGTACTCAATTAAGTTGGTAGACGGTAGGAGGAAGAAAACAATACCTTTTGATGGTTGTAAACATAAAACATAAAGACCGTCGTCTACCCCATCAAATATCAAATACGGAATACCAAAAACTGTGTACACTGTACACTGTACACACTTCATGGTCGCGTGTCTTCTTAAATCCTTGTACGACTAATTTCATTTTCAATAACTTTGGTAAATATCAAACATTATTATTTATATACGTGTTTTAACCAATAATTTGCTCATCTAATATCTAATGTTACGACAGCCCTCACAACTCAAAACCTTGAAACAAGTACAATGTAGGTTGTACATTGTACATTATGCAGCAATGTTTACTTTTGGTCTACTCTACTATTTATTAATCCCACGGGAAAACTAGTAGTCAATATTTGATTGTGGTCAAATGACAAATAAACACTGTAAACTGTGAGCTGTGAGCTATATAATATATTATATATGATATTACACTTTTCTACACGAATCCACACACATGAAATAAATTGTGTATTTTGTGAATGAACATTTTACTTTACAATCAATTATAATAGTAATAATAATAGTTTGTAGCATGGCCTAGTTTACAATGTTATACAGTGTTCAAGTAATATCTGTAAGACTGATTGAATTTTATGTCGTATGCTGATACTTGAGAAACAAAAACACAAGAAGAGAAAATACTTGGCACTTGAAATTAATAAACAATGAACAAATGAATAAATCCACATAGACTCTAGACTCTGATGATTACTATGAAAGTTCATAGTTCATTACATAGTGATTACAGGTAGAACTTATTACTTAAGTTTTTAAGCTGTGTGTACTCTGTACTCTGTACACTGTACACATTTGTACAAATGCAGGTTACACACACATATTTACATAATAGTTATGTTTAAATTGGAAAAAGCTCATGTTGGCCGTCTGTTGGACACACAAAGGTAATAAATTATCACCATACTCACAGAGTCAGGCCCAGGGAACATGGATGAAAAAATAGGGCACATTATTCATAAAAAAAGGAATGACATTAAAATGATTAAGAAAAAGATTTTTTGATATTTTCTTTATAGCTTATCTGATAGCTTGTAAAAAAACTCGATCAAGATTGTAATAAATCAAGCAAGATCACATACAAGAAAAAATTGAGAATGTCGAGTGTTGAGTGAAAAATTGTTCAAGAATCAAGAATTAAAGTGCATTTATGGAAATCAAACTGGTGATATTCTGTCTGTACAATGTACAATGTGCAATATACAAAATGTATGTGAAATCTAAAGATGAAGATGAGGATAAAAAGGTGATTATTTTATTTTTCTTGCTCTGTTTTCTTTCAGAAATACTAATTTAATCCAAAAAAAATTATAACCTCAGACCAAAGAGTTTAATCAAAGAAATAAAAAGTTGACGAAAGAAAATGATACATATGCGTGGTGCACATCTGACATATAATACTTTACACACGTACAATGTACGGTCATAATATATTATGTGAGGTTTTCTTGGGGGCTGGGTGCTCCACACCTCAGCAGGAGGTAGGAAATACCTTTTAATTTCTCCAACTCCAACTCCAACTTTTGCTGTTGTGCAGAGGTTGGATCACCTCATCATCACCATAATCATTTCATCAATTAATCCCTTTCTATTTTATATTCTATCTAAAGAACTGTAAACTGTAATGCATTAGTTTTCCAATTTTCTTCATTTTTTTATTTGCCTTCTCTAGTGTTTTTCATCATCTCCACTCTCCACAATTTGTCTCTCTCATCAAACTTCAACGCCTCAAGACAAATTTATCTTCCTCATACTTTTCACCTCACTTCACTTATTCTCTCAACTCTCAACTCTCATTTTAACAGATGAACTTTCATCTTCTGATTGAGAATTTATACAAATCTAACTAAATAAGCCTTCCAGCTCCATTCTAAAAATTCATTCCATATGTAAGCTGTCTTGTCTTTAGCTCATAATTTGTTTTCCAATTTCATGTTGATTGTATCTTGTATCGTGTATCACACATTATCATGATCAAATTTTCTTGCATTAAAAATCCGTTTTATGTTCATAAATTAAAGTGTCTAAAAAAACGTCAGTTCCTGTTCTACTTTAATCAAGATCTAACAAATTTGTTAGAAATACTCATTTCTCATGTAAAAAGCACGGACTTATGTTCAATATTTACTGTAAAGCTTTGATGTATCTATGATGTACGACATATCTAAGAAAAAGGTTAATAAAATAGACTCATTTTTATATATTTTTAATTCATGGTTGTCAATAGGAAAAAGTAAATAGTAAACAGTAAACATGGCAGGATTTTAACTGAGTAAAATAAACTGTAAGCCGGGACTTGTGAACTGAGTGGAGGAGTAAAACATATGTGAATTTTCAAGTGATTGTGATCTCATTACAAAGTAGCTTGAATAAACTTGTGAGGAGGTGTGTCAATTCTCTATGAATAGATATTATTTTACTTACTTTTTCCTCATGAGAAGATTTTATGTTTGGCATTTTGGATGCGACAGGAACAATGAGCGCCGACTGACAAAGACGACAAAGGACAAAGAGTATCCGCTCTTCTGTTTGTCACATTCAACACAAAACATAAACCAAGTGGATGGATGATGTTCCAAGTGAAAAATACAAAATACATACTGTATGCTGTGCATTGTGCATACATCTTTGCTTTTTTTCACTATTTGTGACACTCAAGACTCATTACACTAAGCGTGTTATTAGTATCCTGTGCTGCCTAATATTTACCCTTTCACCCACGCAGCAAGCATTTCTCGACTAATTTACATGTAACAACATCACATCATCATAATATCGCATCATGCATGTACATTGTACATTGTATCTACATAAGTTTATTGAAAGAGGGGGAGTATCGTGAATCGTAAATTGTAAATCGTAATCGGAGCAATTCAATTCATTCATTCTCTTCCTCTAGGAAAAAAATTAGTGTTTCGGCACCAGTTTCTTGATTATAGGGCTTCATTGAAACTCTTGCTCAAAATATCACCATTGTAATTTTTTGTTCATGAACATAAATAATATAGATTTTCAAAAGGTTTTTTTTTATACAATCTAATATTTATTCTTTATTCATTCATACTTGATGTACACTGTACATTGTACATATTACATATTATTATGTTATTTCAATGTGACATGAAGTTACCTTCCTGTATCTAAATAAAATACAAAATACATAAAACTAGAGACAAAATATATTTAAACTTGAAATGGTAATAGGACAAACGACATATTCATATGCTTTATATGCTTATGCATAACAGTGGGAAAAAATATATATGGTAGTAGACACGTTTAATTCTATACTGTTTCAATATGTGTCATATCCTCTGGTTTACTCCTTCAATTTGCCCTCGGTCTAGAGTCTAGAGTCTAGAGAGTTTAGATCCTCACTCCGGAATCCTGAATTCATCATCCAGTCATTTCAACTCTCAACGGTTAACTTTATATTATTCTGTTCCTGTTTATATTCTGCCCCGAGGTAAAACTCTTTGAGTACTTTTGAATTCAAAGTGTAATTACAATGTTGCAAATGCAGGCGTCAATCGTCATTTGTCATTCGTCCTCATTTCATACTAGAAAATGTGTAGTCAAGTAAAATACAAAATGCACCAGGCTATTTTACTGACGATACACATTTTCACATGATATAATTTCCCCTGTGCACTGTGCACCAGGCAATGCATTTATAAGTTCATTTTCTCAAAAACTGATGCCTGATGAGTGTAAACTGACGAGGAGAGATTTGACACTTGAGGGAGATTTTCTCCATTTTATTTCATTAGCTAAATGGGTATAGCTACCAAAAGTTTTAGCTTCCTGTTTGGTTTTTGGTTCTCCTTGTTTCCGGGTTGTAAATAAACAATAATAAATAGATAGACACTGATAAAACTCAGACCGCTACAACACTACTAATTAATAATGCGTGTTCATTATTTGATGTAAGTTGTACAGAACAGTGGTATTGTAAATTTAGAAGATTGATATGACGTGAATTTAAAATTGGTGGAGTGTGAACTGTCGCGTGTCTTTTACAAGCACTAAAAAATAGAAGCAAAAAGTGTGAAAATTCTCACAAAAATAAGAAAGCATCATTTTTATGGTACCAAAAAAGCACTTGTATCAACATAACACAAAATTTAACATCGTTCAAATCTAAGTACTTTTGTACTTTTAAAGTGTTACAACAATAATATACAACATTTTTAGGTGTTTGGATGTCAAAACTCTTTGATTTAGATTTTTTTTTGCAGATTTACAATTTACAATGAATAGCACTTCTCTGGTTTGGATCTCAAGTTTCAAGTAGAGGTTCACGTAAAAGCCATTAAAATCAGTCCAATGGCATTCATTCTATATTTCATTTTTCGTTTAGTTATCATTGATGAAAATGATCTCAAAAACACGGAAAATGAGTATTACACAAAAGATACCAAAGGTTGAACAATTGCCCCATGTTCCCTTTACCATTTACTACGCAATATAGACAAAACATTCCAAAATCCCTCCAAGTTTAAGTTTTAAGTGGCCAGTTTTTGTGGTTTGATTGATCTTGATGCTTGATGATCGTTGACGCATATTGGCCTAGAATCTAGAATAAAATAAAAGTATCTGGAATCTGGATGTAGTTCCATGTTCTGCCCTGTCAACGAAATTGTATGAAGTAAAAAAAAGGTTAACGTGCGTATTTTATATGAATCTGGCTGAAGTGTCTTCCCACTTCCCACCATACTCGTACAGATATTGTGTCGGTGACTGTTTACTGTTTATTTGAACTACTTGAGAAGTTGAAAGGACACGGGAAAAACTGGAGTAAAACTGTAAATAGAGTTTGTAGTTTTGTGGTTGATTGTGGATTGTACATTATGCAGTATAAAGTATAAACTATTTGTATGGACAGAAGAAAGAAGATAGAAGAGAGAAAGTGAATGCATGCTTCCAGTTTGTAGTGACAGATTCAAGAGTTGCTTTGCTTTTCATTCTTGATATCCTTTATCCTTTCTTCGGATTTTCGGAATGGCCATCAAATATCAAATAAAAGTACCGTGTTTTGTACATGGTGTAAATTCATCAAAAGATGTACATACTTGTAACTTTTATACTTATAGTTCGTAGTTCATAGTTCCTGCTCATGTTGAGCTTGGTACTTGGTACTTGATGCTGAATGTTGGATGTTGAGTGTTGATGTGTCGCCTGAAAAAAGGGGGTGTCCTTGTTAAAAGTTCTTTAATCGAATCATAATCTGAATGGAGAATGGAGAATGAAGAATGGCGAACATGGAGACATGAAGTGAAGTTGAATGAATAAAAAAGGGGTTTGAAAATCCAGTGTCAAACGTGTTCTCTCTTCTCTTCACCGACAAGTACAAGTACACCGACAGCACACCAACTAACGCATAATATACTGTACTGTAATACTGTACTATGTACTATAAACTCTCCAAAGTATACAATACTTATGAATGGAGTAGCTGTGTGAGATTTGTAGTTTGTAGCTTGTAGTTTTTTGTACTATAGTATTATATAATTGAATTAGAAAACTTTATAATATTGTGTACTTTTAGAGACATGTACTCAAAATTAAAAACGTCTATACTTTATACATTATGTGTTACAAGTATGTATGGATGCCGTGATTTGTAAGCTGTATGTATAAACTATGCTTAGGGAAACGGTGACGACGACCACGGAGTGTTATTCTTTTCAACCCAGTATTTACCAAGCTTGTAATTTGTCCTGTACCGACAGCTCCAAGCTCAAAGCTCAAAACTCAATCTCTACACATTACATGTCAATTCATCTTCATCATAATAAATAGTAATCATCAACATGTTGAAGGATGTGCATTGAACATTGTACATCATTACCCTGCTCAAGATGTATTTAATATGAAACATGATGTACATTGTACATTTCATGTAGCAAGTCCTTTTACCTTTACCTTTTATTAGTGTGATGCGTATACCTGTAGACTGTAGACTGTAGAGAGTAGGCAGTAGATTTGTACTCCCTTACAGATTGAGAGGGAGATCTGGTGTTCACGAGCTATTCATTACCTCCCTAAAACTGTACTTATATCGGTAGGTATGGATTTAGCCAAAATCTCGGGGTAGAAACAAGTTTGTATTGATATAATCTAATATATAATATAATAAAAACATGAGGAGTGAAGAATGAAGAGTGAAGAGCCTCTGTCTACCTGAATCATTTCTACTGTGTTCTCCAAACTCCAAACAGATGAGATATGAGATCAAATCTTTTTGTAACTGTATTTACAACAAGCTTCCGTACATTCATTCAGTCATTCATTCATTATTTATTATCATGTAATTCTTTATGAACAAATTTTTAATAGAGAATAGAGAATCATCATTTCATGACATTTTTTTTTCAAGAGCTATCTATTTTATTATCTATATTTAATCCATATCATTGATATTATTTTGTTTTATATACTTGTGTCTTTCTAACTGCTTAATCGACGTGAGCATGAGGTTGCATCATGTGTAGTTTGTTGTTCATATCACTTATCACATCGTATTATATGCTAGATGAGAGATGAGAGTTGATGACAGGAGATGAGATGAAATGAAATGCTCATATGATGTAAGATATGATTTATATACAACTCATATTATGCATTATGATACGAATCTATTAAATTTCTTAAGCTTATCCCATTAAGGTAATCCAAATCCTATTTATTTTAGTCATTGACTGAGCATTGAGTTTTGACTATTGAATAAAAAAGCGCATGGTGACGTTCATTCATTATTTATTATGTATCCTTTATGCATTCTACATTAAAAGGTTTCAGCATTCAGAAACCTAAGTATACATTATGGGGTAAGTACTTTAGTGGCTTGAGACTCTAGACTCTAGACTCAAATCTCAACGCAAAATCTTCAACTCCCTCTCATCTGTACCGAATCTTCTAACTTTATTTTAGGTTCATGCAATTCAAGAGTTTTGTAATATGTAATATTTCTACCAGGGACTTAAAGATTATCTTTGATGATGCATTTCATGTATAAATAATAAATACAGAATGGGATGTAGAACGTCATAAAAGGAGCTCAAATGTTCATATCTATGTTTAATTAAACAAGTCAGCAGCATCACGATTGTCTAGGTATTTGACGCAAAACATTGATAGTTGATAATTGATAATGAAAGAGGCAAATAAGTTTTGATTTTCATTCATCATTCCTTTCTCTTCATTTTTATTAGGTTTTAAATCAAAAGCAGAAAAAGGCATGTATAATATATGGAAAGTGTTACATTTTAAAGAATAGTGGTACTGAGCATTCAGATACGCATTTTTGATACGTGAGTCATTATTTTTCTTATTACAGTATAATAATAATTACATTTCATAAACTTGCTTTTAACTGTTTTATTTTTTTAGGAAAAAATACTTTCTTTCTAACTTTTTGTATGTGGTGAATGGTCAAAAATATAAATGTGTATAAAAGGAATATGCTGAACATTTTACATTGTGCATTGTGCATGAATTTTATGTGAACTGTAGAGTTCTTTATTTTGACTATTAATTTTTGTGCGTACAATGTGCATACTATTCATATTGTATATTATAATTATAATATCCGTTACATTTCATTTTGTAATAATTCTGAGAAAGCACAGATGTAGTTTGGAATTTTTATAATATTCTTGATTTTTTCTCTTAAAATTTGACAGATATGATTTAAAGCTAACCGACTGCGATATAACTCATTTATATAGTGTACTGAATTTTATGTGTATTGTATACATGTATGTAGTTAGATTTTTTTTCTTTTCGACTTTTGTCTTTGAACTTTTTTTTTTTTACTTTTTACACTCATGTCTAACATCCTCACTTGATCCTATTCTATTTGTATTCTATATTCTGTATTGTATATTGTACATTGTATATTCTATGTAAGTGGTTTCATTACACTAATTATTCATTTAGTTCGTATACATTCATTACACTCATTGGTTTTGGGCTTTGGGCACTAGGCACACATTGCATCATAATAATTAAACATATTGTCATTTCCTCTGTGCGGTTAAATGGACTTTACATAACACTTTGCACTGTAACAAATAATACATTTGTCTGTTTGTACATTTGTACATTGTAGATAGTAGATGGACATTTTTAAGTCATGGGTCACTTAATTGTTCATATCTTTGTTTTTCCTCCACTGTTTATTACACATAATGAATTCAGTGAATTCACCATACCACACACTACACACTACACACTAGAATAATAAAGTTTATTTGTATACATAATATTGTTCCATTATTTTGTATTTTCTCTACTCTCTACCGAACGAATGACTATGTAAATCGTATACTTGAGTTTCATTCACGAAGGACTGAAGGACTGAAGGACTGAAGGCTGAAGACTGACCTGAATCCTGGATCCTGGATTTTGAATTGCATTTATTTAGCAGTTTGTTTTACATTTGTATGTATGTAGGAAATATGTTCAGAGTCCAGACGAAAAAATGTTGCTTTTATATGTATTTGTATTTGTGGTGCGGTGTACAAAGTACAAAGAGAAATGAGAAGAGAGAGAGTACGGAGAATATAAAGAATAAAGGAGTAGCACTTGGTAGTTTGTCATTTGGTAGTCTTTGGGGAAGGTTCATACATAAATTAGTTTTGGTTTGGAATAAAGAATGAGATGAGATGAGTTTGCTTCTGAGTCAATGTTCAGGGGAAGTTAAACCAAACCAAGCCAACAACCACCGGCCAGGTAAAGGTTGTACAGAGACAGCTGTAAACTTTTCTATTCTCTCTCTCTCCACCGTCCACCGCTTCTGTTTATTTATGTATATTATTATGGATACGTAATAAAGTTGAAAAGTGTACTTTTATACACTAAATATTTATGCACTATACACACTAACATTTAACATTTAACTTGGACTAGGGCAGGAGCACTTGGTTTTGGTTAGGCCGATGGGCTTTTTTCCTTTGTTTATAGCTACGTGTAGAATGTTGAATGTAGAATGTAGATAGATTTGTTGATTTAAATAAAAACTCGGACTCGGACTGTGCACATAACCATAAAAATTACAATTTGTTCTCGCGTGTATGACATTGCCATTTAATTAGGGTGAACATTGGACGATGGACGATGGAAGTGAAGAGAGAGAAGTGTGGTGAATGGCAAATAGAGAAACGGGGAGCGTTGTGAGTTGTGAGTTGTGAGATGTGAGGCACATAAAGTGAAAGTATCATGTCACTGGTCATTTGGTCAACTATCCACTGTCACCTGTTAACTGACTGTTTACTGTGTTTTTGTTTGAGTCTGGATAGAAAATGTAATTTCTATGTAGATTCTTCTACAGTATCACACTCTGTCTCACTGTTACTATTATTATTGTTATTATTGTTTTTATTATCATTCTCTCCTTCAATCTTTTCCACTTTTTTCACAGGAATAATCTCAATTTCCCCATGTTCGTGTACATGATGATTTTGGTGATGATGATGAGATGGACTAGTGAACTCTTTGCGATGATGATCAACTTTCAAGGATTTTTGGTGATTTGGAGAGACACTTCTATCACGCTCCTTTATATTACTACTACTGTTATTGTTATTATTGTTACTGTTGTCATTATTATTATTATTATTATTGTTGTTGTTATTATTATTTCCTGTTTTGTTACTTCTTGAGGAGGAACAGGTTCGGAGACAGCGGCAACGATGATACACGTCAGATGCAGATGAGAGACTCGTCGATGTTGAGGTGGTCACATCTGGAGTTTCTTCTAGAAAAAAATACAGTAAAAGTAGAAGTAAAATCAGTTTTCTAGTTATATTGATTTTTACTGTTATCATCTCTGTCTTTTTTACTACTTTTAACACGTTTATGCGGAAGTTGAAACTACTTGTTTTCTAAAAGCTACTGTACTATAAAAATGAATTATGGACGAACACTCTAGAGTCTAGAGTCTAAAGTCTAAAATTCTACTTCCACTCATCAAAAATCAGGGACACACTCTTTGATGCTCTGAACTAAAGCAGCCCTAAAAATGTTTTATTGATGAAATGGCAACTACTAAACACCAAACTAGAAAAAATGAGGACAAATTTCACTTACTTTTCTGCTTCACCCGTCGATTCTGAAATCAAATCAATAAAATCCAAAACAGGATTAAGTAAAACTCATATAACATGTGTAACATGTGCAATGTGCATTCTGTATTTTGCTTCATAATAAAAAACACTTGCATTTACATTTTACATTTAGCTTTATTGGAAAAAAGATAAAAATAATGGTGATATATTACTTACTTGGAACCATATCTTGACCTAGTAAAGTGTCGCCATGAAAAAGAGCAAAAGAACAACCACAGTTAATATTGATTTAATGCACTTCTTATGATAGAATACACGATGATGAAATTAAAAGTATACTTTTGATGAATGATCTTTATTCATTAAGAGGATGGGTAAATGTTTAAAAGCTCTAGGTACTAATAATGTCTAAAAATCAATGAAATTCCATATGCACTTGTATGTAAAATTTAAATATGCCTAGAATAAATAATGATAAAGGTTTGTACCTGTTTCTCGCTAAGATTGAGATAGGTAGCAATTTCAATCCTCCTCAGCCTTGACAAGTACATATTCATTTGAAATTCTCTCTCGAGTTCTAAAAGTTGTGCACTAGTGAAAGCAGTTCGCATCCTCTTGGAACTACTACTGTTGTTATTAGTCCCACTATTGCTATCATCATCATGGTCTGAATGATCCTCATGCTCATGATCGTTGTCATTATTATTGTCATTGTCATGATCTGGATCGAGTTTATCCCCATCAGTATCATTATCAATGTTATTATTATTATTGTTATTGTTATGATGAAGTTTATGACGACTTCCTTTCACGAGACTTTCACTACAATCATAATGCTTCTGACTGTGTCTGTGATTCTTCTGATTCCCATGACTCATCCCCATATCATTATTCAAATGCACAGAACTGGTGGTGGTTGACACTGTTAAATTGGGATTATTATTATCACTAAAACTTTCATAGTCATCACTCAAATCTCCCTCTTCCATTATTATTTCTTCTTCCTCTTCTTCTTCTTCTTCTTTTTGTTCCTTTTTAAACACACTTTTTTCATATTTATGAGATACGGATTCTGATGATTTCTTTCCTCTTAATTTTAGTCTTCGCTTCCCCTTTGAAATCCCCATCCCCATTTGAAATGAATCTACATCACTCGTCTCAACTTCCCGTTTCATCCTCGTCTTTGTCTTTGACTTTGTTGAGGACAAAGACAACGACAGAGGCAGTGAGGATTTTACAGTAGAAGCGTGATGATGATGTTGATGATGAGCTGCTGCTGATTGTGAAATTTCATGCAGGCCAAAGGCTGAAGGTAAGAAAGAATGTTGTTGTTGTTGTTGATTTTGATTTTGATGGTGTTGATGAAGTTGTTGTTGCTGTTGATGATTATGATTATGGTTATGATTTTGATGTTGATGTTGGGCTTGTGATCCATTGTAAAACGGTGAATTGGCAATGCCTTGAATGAATTGTCCGGCAGTTGTAAAGGGTCGGAGATAAGGTGAAGATGAGAAGAGTGGGTGATGATGAGGATGTTGTGGTGAGGCTAAATACATGCTCCAACACGGTGGAACTTGTAATGGCACTTGAACTTGAGGCACAGAGATGAGTGATTGCATCGTACCACCAGAATTAGTATTATTATTATTAGTGTTAGTATTTTGGGAGCCGGAGTTGACCTGAACTTGAACTGGACTTTGACACAAAGAGTCACTCAATGCACCATTATTATTGTTTTTACTATTTGAGGAGAAGGATGTGGGTGTGAGTAGAGGGAGGGCTAGTGGATTCAGAAAATTTGAGAAAGATGACTGATACAAAGCGGGATGTTTGAGTATATCAAATCCGCTTTTACTAATGTCCTTATCCTCTTTATCTTGATGTTGATTTTGTCCACGACTACTTTTAGCACTAGCCTTTGGTTTATGAATGAGAGAGTCTACAAAAAAGGAGCGGGACATGATACTGACCATTTAAAAACTTGAGGATCTTTAATAGTTAATTTAGAATTTAGAATCCAGAAACGACTAGCTCTTGACTCTTGACTCCTGATTATTGATTGGTTTCTTGTTTGTTGATTCACTTTTCATGTCAATATCATTTTTAATAATAAAAAGAAAAATGAGTGCGTATTTAGGATTTACACTAATTATAGACTAATGAAGGCTTTAGTTGACTTTTAGTGGAATCTTTGGACTTTGCAGTAGGCAGCTGGAGGTGGATCTGAATGTGATAAGAAGTAAAGATGTTGACAATGAGGAGACGATGACAGGGATGAACGAGAGCCTATAAGTTGATCTGACTTTATCCATGTCAGCCTGTCAAAAGGGATGAATTTTGGATGGTGGATGGAGAAATACAGGATAAGGACAGTCGGATAAATAGATGGTTATGAAGTTGGACGGTTACTGGTCCTTGTACATGTAGGGCTGATTCTGATTCTGAATCTGAATTGGAATTAGAATTAGTTGAGTGTTGAGTGTTGAGCATTTGGTTGTAGGATAGGGAAAATCCACGGGTGTGTGTCTGTAGTGTGTACTCATGTATGTACGCTTGTTTACGTGTGGAAGGCTCGAGGATGATAAACCCCAAAGCCATCCCCTATGTAAATGTTGGGTAAGTGATTGGCCTAGGACCTGGGATATCAACAACCCTGGGAGACTCAACAGTGAAAAATCCATCCTTCTCTCTTACCCCCTGCCATTATCATCTCGATAATCGACGAATTAAATGATTCATTAATGAATAGATGGATGCACACACAGATAGAAAGATAGATGGATAGATAGATGTGTATTGTGTATTGTACATTGTATATTTTATGCTCTGTGTTTTTGTACAAGTAAAAGCCACGCCAAGTCGTAATAGGTCATATACAAAAAAGTTTTGTCTGTCACTACAAATGTATTAACTACCAACTTTTGTATAATCTATAATCTACTACTAGCTCGTTTTTGTCTACTCTTTTTCTTCTTTTCCTATCTTGTATTGAGTATTGTGTAAAGAACATTCACGCAATCCTCATAAAATTGTTTGATTGAAAAAGTATAGAGATTCAATTATGAATTATGATGGACTGTGTGGACTTTGTTTTTCTGAGAACTTTTGTACTCTGTATTCTGCATTCTTCTTTATTATTACTACTTACTTGTTAGTAAAAGAATACTGCAAGATAAAAGAAGTTGAGGAGAACATGCAAATTCAAAGGCAGTATTATTATTTGATATTATCTACAATCTACAATTTACAAATCTACGACAATTATTATTGTCGTCTTACAACTAGAAATGTAGAAATGTAGAAACTAATGAAAGAAGGACAATTTTACTTCATGTTGTGTGTGTCTAACTTTTGGTATGAAATAGAATATATTAGTAATAGGTTGTCAATTGAATTATTATTCCATTTGTTTTGTATTTTTATTCTGTTTCTTAGTCCAGGCCACCGCTGCCACCAGCCAACAACCTAATACCTAATACCAAATACGAGCTACCACTTAACTTTGCTCGCGTTTAGCTAGTAAATATTCTATTATGCTGTGTGTTCCTCTGTTCTCAATTATTAGTTGGACTTTACCCGACTGTGTGAATGGATGGATCGAGATGGCGAGGAGGGGAATTTACTAATAGAGTAGCTACAATGTTTCATATACACTGTACACTGTACAATGTACACTGTACAATGTACAAGCAACACACATTATAAAAGTTTATTCTTTATCATATACAATTCTGTCCGCATGAACGTGCATCTTTATTTTTATGAGTATCTGTATTGTTCAAGTTCCATGTAAAACACCAGTATAGGTACAATGTACAATGTACAAGCACAAGCAGAGTTGAGAATAATGAATAGTGAGTGCATGAGAGGGAAAGAAAGAAAGAAATAAAGGTAACTTTTTGACAGGTCGTTTCTATTTTCTATTCTCTCGTGTATATTATATTATACTAAATACCAAATAGAACATGGAAAATAGAAAGTGTAACATTGTGTTTTGTGTTTTGTGTTGGTGCCTGTTGCATATACCATATTCCATGTCTCATGTATGATGTATGATGTATGATGTACGACAAACGACAAACGACAAGTAAGTAAAAAAACACAAGGATATCAATTATTTACCAGAAAATTACATGGAAAAAACATACAGAGAGTCCACACGGAGCAGAGGTTCCTTGCTATTGTGTGAAATTGTGTCATTTTCAATGTGTATCTGCATCTATTATCTATTCCAAGGAAATTCTGTTCCATTTGTTATACATTGCCCATTGTTCATTAACCATTAATACGCACAGCGTATGTATCAGATATATTTACCTGAGTACTAAACATCACGACAGAAAATTTGAATACTTTGAATTGGAAGATAATTTGGTAAACATGCAGAATGTTTAGAATGTAGAAAAGAGAATTCAGATTATTGAAAACTGGTGTAAATAATAATATGCCGAGTTTTTTTAGCTCTGAGTAACAAGATTACAATACCTTTTTGTTGTTAATTAGCATGCGTACACAAACTTGTTTGCATGTTTAGTGAAGAATGTACAAGAACGAAATTACCTGTGCAAATGTAAAGGACCTATCTCTGTTATATTATGTGGAATATGTGGAATACATGAAAAAACATCATGGGGTTTAAAAAATGTATAAATGTAATATCATTATCCTTCTCTCTTCACTCTTCATGGGCCATCTTTATTAGGTATCAGTTATCAGGATCAGTATCAGTGTTGAAGTGCATTCATCTAAACCCGTAATTAGAATGTTCTCTCGTGTTGCTCATTTCCTTTCCCCACTACAATACTATGAACTATAAACTATAATGTAGATGTCTACTTGGTCAGGTCCATTGATCTACTTTTCCCTTAAAAAATCTGTTTGAATGAGCAATCATGACTTACATGTTTCATGGGGAAATGAAGAGTAATGATGATGAGCAGCTAACGCTTTTATATCTATCCTCTCTCATTTTGCTACCCTCACCTTTGGTCTCAAGTCTAAAAAGATAAAGAAAGAGAGAAAGGGGATGAGCAGAAAAAAGGAATAAAAGCTATGTATACCGTACATTGTACATTATACATGTTTATAAAGAGCAGGTAGCTACTATATAAAAATAACATATTATGGATTTATTATACCAGGAAAGTCAAAACCAAAGAGAATCTCACACGTCAACTTGAATTTCATTTGTGCTAAATGAATGGATGAATTGTACTGTTGAGACGAGATGAGCTTTGAGCTTTGAGTTTTGAGTTGAGCTGCTGAGCTGATGAATGCAAATGCTTGTAAGTGTAACTGAGACTTGAGAGTAGATCTAGAGGTAAATCTGATGAAAATGAAACAAGCTATAATACAATCATCATATCATTCATTATAATTGCCACTATCATTATCACTACTCACTACCTATTACATTATATCAGCAAGATATAAGATATTCATCCATATATTATGTATTATGTCATACGGGAGAATAGGTGAATTTTCAACTTTCAATAGATGGATGTTCATTTGATCATCTGAAATCTGAAATCTGAAATGGAGAATAGAGAATCACAGCACTCGGGTCAGTTTCCATGACTGAGCTCATACACACCTCTCACCGGGATCCGGGATGTTAACAGACAAACACAACCAAATAGACAGACAGACAGACAACACGCACCTACTTTCATCTAAAGATGTGTGTGCATTTATGATACTTGTATTGAAAATTGGAGTGTAATGCATAGATCAGTGTGTATGATGAGTATAAAGTATAATGTACAATATCCAGAATCTTCCTCTCTTTGATCACATAATGATGATGATGATAATGATACGGGTACAAAAGTAATAATAATAATATTTAGAATCCAAAAGTATCCAGCATCCAGCAGCACACACAAGCAGTGGTAATGACAATGGTCTTAAAGACAGATGCTCACAAACACAAAATAATAATGAGGATCAAAAAAGATCGGAATAGTGAAAAAGGGTATGAATGTCAGCCAAAACAAAGCATGCGAAAAAGATAGCCCTATTACGTGTAATTTGATCTGACTTGGGATTCCACATTCAACATTCAACGTTCAATGTTCAGTGTTCAATGTTCAATGTTCAACCAATACATAATATGTTATACATTATACATTATGCATAGGGAGAGAAAGGAGCTTTACTATTTACTATTTATTTACTACTCAAGCTCCTAGGCTCTTCGCTTCCTCTCTGTACTCGGTACTCTGTGCACTGTGTGTATTTTGTATTTGTGTGTCAAACTGGCTGTACATTGTACATTGTACATTCTACGTTCTATGTCTACTCTATTTCTCTTCTCCCCCTCCGCTTGTCTCTTTTCATTTAAATCTCTCTCATATTCTTACTCTGTGCTTCGTGTGGCCGTTCATTCCATTCCATTCCATTCATTCTGCATTCCCTCCTCTTTACATACATACACACGGTCTACGCTGTATCAAGTATAAAGTATAAAGTATGAACCGTGAACCAGAGATTTTTATCCCCATTTTCTTATTGCTTTTCCACCTATAAATAATTTACTATTTACTATCTACTTATTACTCCGTAGTTACTACATACTCTTTACTCTTTATTCTTGCTGAATATTTTCAATTTTCAATATCTCACTATGCCCTCACATGAGCACTTTTCTCCTCTTGTGTCGTTGAAAGTTGAAAGGACATTAGACATTATACCTACCTCCTTGTTTTGGTGTTAAATTTCTTTCGAGTGCGTAGTTAGCTAGTTTCTATTTCTATGTCTATGTCTATGAGTTTTCTACAACTTTCCTCATCATCATCATTGTTGTTGCTGCTACTGTCTGAGTTTGTCACAACAACTCAACTATCAACTATCAACTACCAACTACTTATATCAGATACACGAAATACTTTTGGACGTATCAATATCAATGTCAGGAGTGTTTACGGTTTACGGTGTACAAGAGAAAAATGTGAAACTTGATCTCTGTCCTATACACTATACACCAGATAGCTTATATTATTGTACACTGTACACTGTGCACCTTGTTTTTATTGCCCCCTTTTTCATTTTCAAAAATAAAATAACCCTGTTCTCAAACTTTGAAAATAAAAATATCAGTAAATATTTAGTATATCATGATTCATGATTCATGATATTGGTCGTCAGAACATAAAAGATACAAGATAAAAGGATACTTATCAAAAAATTATTATAGTCTACTAAATAATCCAAATATCTCTCTCCCTCTCAAGTATTTTTACTTTTTACTAATGGCCTTTTTATGCAATATACGATGAGAATGGTGAAGAAATACTAAAATATTAACTTTTATGAGAGACATGAAAGCAGGATGAAAAAAGGAAGGAATGGATAAATCAAAAAATAATTGTAATGATGTTTTAAATGATATCAAATGGAAACTCAAGACTCAAGACGCAAGACGTGTTTTATGAAGAAAAAAGCTAATGTATCTGAAAAATAAGAATGAAACTGCGTAAATTTATTGAGTATTGATTATTGTATACGGAAATAAACACATGAAGTAATAATCTCAAACCAAGTTCTGTATTTATGATGATGTAAAACATAATTTATGACTTATGACTACAATTCAACATGCAACTTGTACTTTTATCAATTATTCATCAAAACTGGGAATGAAATGGTGAATGCTAGCATAAACATTGATATATTGAATACATCTAAGAGTACACACTGTATACCATGTACTATGTACATTACAACGGTGGGAACAACTTTCAAACTTTTTAGCCACTTGACATTTCAAAATTCAAAATCTGGTATAAACCGTAAACCAAACTGGTAACTCGTAATGGCTTTTGTAGCTTGTTACAATTGATAATTGATAATGGTCCTTGTGTCTAATTATCATCAAAATCTTTCATCCTACTTTGTAATATATTATATATTATGGAATGGAAAAGTTTGGGGGAAAATTGTCATCAAGGAATGATTTTCCTTTTCCTTTGGTCTTTGGAATAAATACACGGATATGGATTGCATTATGCATGCTAGCTCTTGATTTTGCCGTCCTCATATATATGTGTGTATGAGTGTGTGTTTGATTCAGTTTGTTTTGGTAGTATGTAGGAAGTTGAAGAAGAATAAAGAATAAATTATGAAGGATTTCATGGTCAGACTCTTTCAGATTGGCACGAGGCGCACACGTCACATATGCTCAATGCTCAGTGCCCAATGCTCACATTGACTTGACACTAGTGTATTAAAAGCATTACATAATGTGTTACACAGGGAGCAGTGTGTGTGTGTGGACCTTTTGAATTAATCATTGAAAAAAGCCACTTGAAAAGCTAAAGATCCCATTCAAAATATAATATTATCTGTCCATAAACAACGTGTGGACTCTTCAGACTCAGACTCCATTTCTACACCTACCATTCACAATTCACCATTTACCATTGATTCTCCTTATCATTGAGCACTCCAGTTCCAGCTCCAGTTCGACAAGGGATGAAAAAGGACCAACTATCTATTTCTCTTTTCATTAAATGGTGTCATCCTCTCGACCCTCTCACAGAACACAGCACACAGAACACAGAACAACCCATCCACAAAAGCAAGTACACAAGACAATTCTTTTCATGTAATATGATGTACTTACTTGAACCCAGAAACGAGCTGTGGAAAAAGTCGTACACAAACAATGCACTCGAAACTCAATGTATCTATCTCATTCATGCTCATCACATTCAACATTCAATACTCAATACTCAATACGCTCAATACGAACAAGGAACAACTCCAATTAGCCATGGCAGCGTAAAAGCTATGACACAACAAATCTGCCGTGTCATTTCCCTATCTATTTTCTCTTTCTCTCTCACACATACATTATCATCAACACCAACAACCAACAACCAACAGCTTGGCTTTGGTTTCAGCTTTGGCTTTGGCTTTTCACTGATTTTTCTTTCACTCATCTCCTATCTATACATTATAAATGTAGTAGAGATAGATAAATACTTTTCGTATTTCATTTGGAGCTTTTTGAACTTTGATGTTTTTCTAAAATCATTGTATTGTGTATTTTGTATGTATGTATACTTGTTTTGTTCTTGATTCCTGGTTCTCGGATCTCAGCTTTCAATATGATGAGCATATGAAGCAAAAGAAGAGGAGAGGATTCATCTACCCATTTGATATCCAGATTCCAGATTCCAAATCCAGGGTTAATTCGTCTCACTTTCAGTTTCCCTTTTGCTCTTTTGTATCTATCGAGTGGAAAATGGAGATGCGAGCTGATGATGATTAAAATTATGGACCATTCTTTTTATCCTGTGCTCTTCCACACACACACACACATATCACATGTGGAACCTGGAATCTGGAATGTATCTTGTATCTAGAATATAGAAAATAGAAAATGGATTATGGATAAATGAACATCCATTTGTTGGTTATGTATAACAAATAACAATGAGATTTAGAGAAGGGAAGTCGTTTCAAGTGACTCTTTATCAAAATCATTTACCCGCATGTTACTTTCTACTTTGAATTTTCCACATTCTACATCAACAAATTATAGTATCAATTTCATTTCATTTCATTATTTTTTCATGTACAATCCGATCCGATCCGAACCACTTTCAACGGAATAGAAAATTACTGCAAAAAAAGTTATACTCTGTATTTTTATTTTTATGCATGCTCTTTCTTCAATTATGTTGATATTTTTTATTTTACGTTATAAATTTTTATGCCATAATATATCATTTGTCTGGATTTTCCTGAGTTTGGATCTGGATATTTTTCACCTTTTTTTGCCTTGGAAATTCAAATGAAGCATTTTGAATTTCAGTTTCCAGTGGTGTATGCTCAAATTTCAAATTGCACGGATCGGATCTTGTACATTGTACATCATTGAGAATTGACAATTGACAAATAGGGTAGATTTGTAAAAAGGTGTGCATACTTTCTACTGTACGTTCTAGATTCTAGATTCCGTCACGGTGTTAATTAATTGGAGTGCTCCGTTAAGCCATTTCCCCTTGTATGAAGTATGGATAAATAATACAAATTGAGGATTGAGGCAATAATTCATAGATATATCATGGACATACTCTAGAGCTTGCTGGTAAAAACTAGAGATAAATCCGAGTACGGATTAATATTGAAATCTGTTACCGTTTTTTTCCCGAATAAAATCAATGCGATCCAAATTTGTATGCAGAAATAATAAATAATACATAACATTTCTATAGGAGGAAAAAGAAAAGATACTAAGGGAATTGTATACTTTTAATAAATAGCAATCATACATTCGTATAATGTGCAATATAATTTAGTTACCATTCCCAAAATGGACTATTTGGCTGTATCTTTGATTTAAAGTTCAAATGAATGAGGAAGAAGTGGAAAATGTCAGAGGTCTGATGAATGTTGTTGTGCCAAAGGATTAATAAGGAAAAAAAAAGGAGAGAATAGAAGTAATTCATACAGCATACAGCATATTAGGTGTACAATGTACAGTAGCATAACGGCTTGCAACTTGGAATCCTATACTCTACTGAATTAGGTATAATGTATAATACATACATTAATACATTACACGACAATAAAAACGGCAGCTGAACTTATCAGTGGACATAATACGTCTAAAGTCATTTCTGAAATCACTTTTTATGTGGACTTTGTACTTTGTAATATGATACTGGAATTTGGATTTGAACTTGGATTATCGCATATCATATCATGCAGTGAATGAAAAAATGAAGAAGAATGAATCAAGAATCAACGAGTTCTAAGTTCTAAATACATCTTGAAATTTTTTTAATACGATCCTAAATCAATGTCCTCAAGGGCAATAAATAAAGTATCAAATATCAGAATGTAACCAAAAACGAAAGTACTACAAGTTAGTGAAAGTAATTGCACATAGAGCATCACACTCTTTTCTGTTTATAAACCAAACCTTTGAACCTTTGTAGTTTTTACTATATCAAGATTCAAGATTCAAGTTCTACCCATAAGTGATAAGTGAAATTGTAAAAAAAGTTGACACGTAGTTGATGCTATACACAATGCACATTCCATATTGAGAAATTGAGCTAAATGAACTAATAACTTGAACTAAACACATTCTACTCACGTAAAGTCACATTAGTACTAGTTTACAGATACAGTTTCTGCACACATAAAAACTGAGCTGGATAAGTTGTCCACTAAACTCTACACTCTACACATTACACAACTACTGCTTTTCTATAAATCGAGATCTAGATCCACAAATTATCCCAATTTACACCGTATCATATCCAATATTTATCGACCGTATTTATGATATTTCCTTTATACTCTTTTCTCTTGTACTTTCAATACTGTGTACATTGCACATTGTGCATTGTACGTGTACAATTTCCTGCTAAATTACCCACTCATGAATACTGCTGCTTCAATATTCAATATTCAATACTGGTACTTGGTACTTGAAAATTCATCCAATTTCCACATCCATTGGAAAAAATAATTTGAAGGAACAAGGTTCACTGCAGAGAGTATAAAAGTTGTTCACGAGTTTTTTTCCTCAACGTCTCAATTTGAAACGGCTAATAAATAAAACTGAGGATCCTAGGATCCTTGTCGTTGTCGTTACATTACAGAGCACAGAGTACAGAGTATTGAAAAAAGTGACAAATATCTCTTCTTTGTTTGTTCTGGAACTAAAAATAAAAAAGGTGGCAGATTTATGCCGATTTTTTCCATCACAATTCAAAATTCAAAATGCTATAATATTATTATGGGCTACAAACTATCTACAAATTAGAAAGATGTAACATACAAGTAAAAAGCCCGTCAAATGACGGGAGTAAATTTTAGTCATGACTTGAAAAATCCGTATCCGACGGTTCAAGAATGGTAAAGTTTCATAAATGGCCTACAGAAAATCGCGATGCCTTAATTTGTTTTGTTAGCTTCTGTGCGAAAAATTTCGAAAACGTTCAAAAGAATTGAAATTCCTATCAAACTGGACTATGTGGGAGGTTTTCCCTACGACTTCTAGCTTGTAACTGGCTGTTCATAACCTGTTTACCATTTCATATGGCTAACGCGTACAATTGCGGCCGTGAGTATTTGTGTGATATAACCTAACCTAGCTTTGAATAATGTCTTTTTGATGCAGAGAATTTTAAAGTTCACAAATTCAGAATACTCCAAAATTGAGAATTAGTTTTTCTAGCCAGCTTGCGAAGTAAATTTTCTTAGCCTAAGTAATAGCCATTTCTCTCAGGCAGAGTAATAGCCATTAAAGCTAGAATGTTACGGACCGAATGACGCCACCGGATACGGATTTTATAGAAGGTTGATGATATCTAACGTACGACACACAATATTCTACATTCTATTTGATATGTAAAATAAGATTTATAGTGTTTACTGTTTACTGTTTACACACCAGAAAAAATATAAATAAATTGTACCCTAAAGTTTCTAAATTCGAAATTAAAAAATTCATTTCATGTTTTTTTCATTCAAAGCATCATGGAAATAACTTATAAATGAGAGATAATAGATCATAGTAACCGAGGATCAATATCAATACCAATAAATAGATAATTTACCATTTACCAGACATGGAAATTGTACACTGTACACTGTACACTGTACATTGTACATTGTACATGGTGCATCTTGAATTTTGAATCGTCAAAACGTTTAGGTTTTTTCAGTACACCGCAGGTAAATACTAAATACTAAACACACATTCATATATAATATAATATACATAGGACCTCGTACTCGCACAGTATAGTCGTAAGCTTATACCTGTGGGAAAAAGAAGTGCTAAGCTGAAAAATCAACAAAAATTCCATTCAATGTGGCTCATTTACAATGTGTACACATGTACAATGTACAATGTACATAGGTATCTATGTCTATATCTATATCTGTATCTGTATCATGCTCCTGATTACTCCTGTTTAAGTCCTCCAATTGAATCGGTAGCAAATAGAACAGTAAACAAAAAACAGAAGCAGCAATGATTACCAATTTCCTGGATGGATCCTCATCACAAATTACGCAAGGAAACAATTGAATGTTGAATGTACATATGGACTTTGTATTTGTAATTTGTAGACATATCTACAATACTTTACAAAACAATTCTACATTCTACACAATTGGCACAAGTCTCTGTAAACCAATAGATATAATATATATATCTCTAGTTTCCAGGTTCCAGGTCTATTTGTATAACAAGTATTTAGAAGTGCGTTGGGTTCTCAGTTCTAATATTTACTTTTATCTGTTCTGTGGTCCCTTCACACACACACACAAAATACTGGTCAATTCTATCTACTTTGAAATAGTCGGTTTATGCCTCTCTTCTCTCTACATATTTACTGCGTGCTCTGTAACGGGGTTCTTTAAAGTACAAAGTACAAATCACGTTTATACTAGGCTGACATACACCATACAGTACACAGTATATAGGTTAGAGGCGCGTGGAGAACTGGAGAAACGTGGGCAATATTTACGTACTCTTAATTGATGTTTGATCGTATCATGAAGCTGACTGATACTTGATACTTGATAGCACCTATGATACGAAACATAAAACATAGGCCCACTGTCAATTAAATTGTGAGACTATTCATTCCACTCTATTTTCTATTTATTCAAGTCTGTAAACACTAAACACGTTTACACTTGCCAACAGCCAACAGCACATGTGTAAAAACATATTTCTTCAATTTTCAATTTCACATTCCATTCTTTAATGAGAACTTGTAAAATATAAATACTTACATTCACCACAACTCACATCACACCACGTGATAGTCAACTTTCTCATCTATAACTGATTAACTGGCGTGAGTTCATTTCTAATAAATTAATACAATATGCTTTGTCCTTTGTTTATTGAGAATTGAGATGTCCCGTCACAAAAACTCGTGTAAAAGTTGTCTGTTTCACATTAAAAACAAGACAAAACCTAATGCTAATACCTTTTATAAAATACAAATAAAACAGAAAATGTCGCTAGATTATTTATGACACTAGTGAAACTGTACAAAAGTCTGTTAGAATCCAATATTATTCTAGCATTTGAAATAAGTATTCGTCTCGATTCTCGATTCATCATACATATATACATAAAGCCTTTCTCTTTACTCCCCACTCCCCATGAGACCCTAAAAAACCAGACATTCAAATTTTTTGACCTTATACTATGTATGTAAAATTTAGCTTTGTAGCTCCTAATTTAACGTCATTACATATGTAATGTGTATGAGGTACGAGCTGAGGAAAGCAAACCTTTGTGTTTTGTGTTTTATTGGAAAATTATGCGACATTACCAGAAATCAGGGATAGTGTTATAATAATAATAATAAAATAAGTAGCATGTTATTCGTTGTGTGCTCAACATAATACATAAAATGACACACAGCTTGCAAAACTACACTAAACAAGAGGGTGGAATATAGTGGAGAATGTAGAATGTAGAATGTAGATGCTGATGTTTGACGGGGTACAAATTCATTAGACTAATTTCACAAAAGTCAGGAAAATGTCATAATTTTCAAATAAATCCGTAAGCTATAATATGGAATATGGGTTTTGTGGAAATGATCGTAGAATAATCCATAAATAAATATTCGTTACATTATAATATAATATATTATATTATATTATATGGTGTACTTTGGACGGATAAGACAAATAGAATGTACAGAACATTGTACATGGTATAGTAAGAAAAGTAACAAATAACGAGCTATACATTATGACATCAAAGGGCAAAACCACTGTTGAAAAGTCCTAAATACAGTTTTGATGATTATTTATCATTTTATCCATGTTTAATGTATATAATGTATGCAGTAGGAGAAATTTTTATTATATTTTTGGGAAATCCATCTCAAATGTACAATACATAAAGGGTACGAGTACAAAGTATACGAAGTACAACGTATAATAGGAATAAAAATACATAAAGAATACAATTGGGTGAATAAAAACTTATAACATGTAATATGTAATTTTTGTAAAAAAAAAAGTGTAGGAAAAGCTAATAGTCGACAATGTGTTTTACCCCAGTTCATTCATTCTTTCTTTCATCCATTCATTCACTGGTTTACATATTTACCCCATTTCAATATACTAGCGTTATGAGGAAAACATGCATTGTACCCTACGTTTTTCTGGATTTGAGGTAGCTACTTTTAGTCATGCTGTCCATTTAGATATTTCTTTGTGAAGTTGTATAATAGGACTGTATACTGCTTTTAGGTAAACAACTACATATTTCATCACACACACGAGAAATTAAAGGTACCTTGGGGAACGAGTAGATCAGAAGTGTACTATGTACTTATTACTTATGTCTTATGTGCATCAATTTAAAATGGTGTGTTGAATATTGTAGTATAGCTTATTACGTATTCCCATTGTCCATTGTAGATGAAGAGAGGACATAAAACATGCATAGTGCATAGATGCAAGTTTTTGAAATAAGGATATAATTCTCATTAAATCACCAAAAGTTATTTTTATACAAGATTGTATATTGTTTTTATTCAATATTTCATTCTTCCATAAATTCCATAGATGCAGGCATACAAAAATGATTGAACGAATAATTATAGTATGTATAGGTACATTTGTACATAAAAATATAAGTAGACACATGAATCACTGTCGATTAATATACATATGAAAACACGTTTAAACTTTAAACAACTGAATACAAACCTTTTCTCAATGACATTGTTTTTTTTTCACTCTTATATAAATATATATTATGTTTATGTATGTATGTAAGTATAATGTATATCGAGCTAACATTTTTTTGGTAGTTTACAGTCCACTTTTAATGTATGTATGTTCTGTACTTTAATCATAATAACAATAATATAATTAAAGTACCTAAAGACTGAGCACAATGGGAAATTATTTAAATTTACGTATGTATGTATGTATACATACATGTATAACTAATTAAGAATTAAGACGTAAGACATGGCGACAATGGTAAAGTTTATTTTCATTAAAAATTTGAAACACACAATAATCCATTGAGGCCGTGTAGTAAGCAACTTCATATTTTTTTAGAAGTATCACTCACTTCATTTTTTTTGGATACTATTCAAACTAAAAATCTAAAGAGAGAGAGTCGCCACGGAAAAAAAGATATGGATATGATCCTTCTTATTGTTGAAATTCAAATTCAAATTGGAAATAATTAGAAATTTAAGTGTAATGTAATGTGTAATGTCTATATTATTTATTATATATAGTGTACCCAATACCTATAGTAGTATTATTAGGTTACTTTTTAATTGACTGTGGTTCCAAATATTACCAATTATTTCTGTTTCAACTTTTGTGTTATCTTTTTAACACATCATGTCATACTACATTTTTTTACAGTATACAAAGTGGTTTTATACTTAATGATTTTTCCGTCTTGGAATGAAAACATTTACAGCAAGGATTTTTTTTTTGACTGGCAACAACAATTTTTTGTGGATTGGATTGTGAGAGTTTTGATGATGATTTTTTTTGTAAATCTTTTAAGATTTACTGGAAATTTCTAGAGGAGATAATGACATTATATTGTAAATATTTATGTGTATATTTTTAGTTGATTATTCTTATTTTGGGGTAACATCAAATTGATTGAACCTGGTATACGTATGTAATATGTAATATGAACATTTTTTACATTTTACATGTCTAAAAATGTCTATTTGTGTGAGATCTGCAGAAGTATGGATTTTTTCAACTATACTTCTGTCGATCTCACTCGTATGGCAGAAAATCTAATCATTTCATGTAAATGTAATAACATGTAGTATGTAATTTAGTCTTACACAAAGTTTACTTACGTTTTATATGTTGTGTACCTTTTCACCTGAAACCTACAAACTAGTTATTGATTCATTTTATGTATGTATACAGTATACAGGCTCACCCATATAACATACATATAATATCAGAATATTCCATACATAATCAACAATGTCAAAAAATTATTTCAACACTATAATAATATTATATAATAGCTTTAAGGACTTTTACTCTCTGTTTTTATTCTCTCTTTCTCCCTATTCCACTGTCAGTGATATTATACATACTATACATTATACATACATGCCTACATACATGCACAATACATAATCTAATTTGCAATCGGGGTGAAATATTTATAATATTCAAATTTTATGGAATCAGTTTTAAAGTTTTAAAGGTTCAAGTATGCATTGTGCATGTATTGGCGTGTAAGTATGATGTGTACACACATAATATAAAATCACTAACAAATACAATACGCCGCAGCAAATCATGTGAGCTCAACCGTATTCGTATATATTCTTCTCATGTCTTTGTGTGTGTTTTACGTTTTAGCTTAAAAAGTTAATACCTAAAAAAAATTGGGAATTGGGCATCATTTTTTTTAACATGCCACCTCTCCTAACTCCTAAGTAAACAATGTTTCGTACTTATAATATATACATCATGTTAAATCTATATTAAATATCTAGATAACAAGTTACTTGTAAATAATATTAAACATATTTACACTGTATTTTTCTATACAATACATCAGTACGTCCATTCATTATCTATTTTCTATATATTAAATATATATATATACATTATACATACATATCATGTAAATAGGAAAACAGAACTTTATTGTGACTAGCAGTTATTCATAATTCATAACTCTCTTGATATTTAACATTGTAATATTATTTGTATAATAAATAGTTATCATATATCTATATATATATATGTATTAGGTTTTAAATAATAGGAATAAGAAATTGTTTAAAATACTAGTTATAAACTACCATTATTATTATTATTACTACTACTATGTATATAGTCTTATTTTTATGTTATATTACTAACCTAACCTATACATGTAGTATATATATATATGTATTATTTACATTTCATTTATACATTCGAGCTTTTACTGTGATGTAACGTATAACGTATAACATATTTGTAAGAACTATAGTAGTAACATATATGTATTGCAACATACTTAACCCTTTACACATAATTTTCTATGTATTTTTAATATTATTATGTACATCCTCTTATGGCTTTTCAGTATTGAGCCTATTCTTGTTTTCATTACTAATAATTCATGTATATAGTATATATAGTTATTAATGGCATTAAGTTGAAAGTAATATTTAATATTGTACCATATTATATAAGTATACTTATACATATAGCTGTAGATGTATATTTTATGTAGTACATAATGTGTATGTGTATCAGAAGATTTTCTAAAGAAAACTTCTGATTCATATACATATATGTATGATGTATGTATGTGCACGTATGATATCTATACGTATAATTTATTTATTATTTATTTTACATGATGTCCTCAAGGATTATATAATTTCAATTTAATTTTCACTGAAAGCCAAAAAATCTGACTTTCTTTCTTTGTAAGACTTTCACTTTTCACTTTGTTTATATACTGTTTCTTTTTTCTTTGTAGCACTGTCAAAATGGTATTTTTCATGTAACAGATGGTTGTTTAGTAAGTCATTATTATTTTATGTACGCGTTTATTCACTGGAATAAAAATTCCACAAGGTGAATGGTGATTAGTGATTAGCTCTTTTTAGGATTTATTTCTGAGGGAGATTGACGAGAGGAGAAAGTTTGAAAACTTTTGTGAAACACGTTTTTCAGTTTCTTATTTACTTCACTTATTCCTCACTTTCCACGTGTTTAAGATTTCACAGACTGTGTCACTGATACTACCTCATGATATTATAATATTTATGTTGTAAGTATATTTTAGTATAATTTATAGAGGTTAGAGTGTTTATACGGTTATAGGGAGAGTTGAAATTGAAGATTTTGTATTTTATGATAAACTTCAATTTCAAAAAATTGATATGATCCCTATTACAATATATTTCGTAATATGTATATATCAATTATCATTATTTTTTATACTATTATTATTATTGAATTATTGGTAATAATTGATAACAATATATAGTTACGATATTATTTTTGTTCTTAAACTCTCCACACACATTACACATTTTGAATGCATATACATATGGAGAGATTATATTACAAAACAGTATATAACATAAGATAATTTATATAATTATAATAATAATAATTACTTATTAATAGTAATTAAATATCTTTATGAATGTTCTTACTCCTTTTATTGTAAATATTTTGTATTAAATTAACAAATAACTTAATCATCACTTTTTTTTCTTGTTTATTATAAAGTCACCAGTGAAAAACGTTTTTTTATTACTACACACCACACATTCTCTTTCTCTGTCTCACTAATTTTCTGAAGGTACACCTTATTATTAGTAGTAGTAGTAGTAGTAGTTGTGAATGTAACAATATAAATAATGATGTAATAATACATACAATTAGTGATTATTAAGTATATATAGTACATTGTTGTAATTTTTATTATTCTTCATCTAGTATGTGATTGTGTGTCATAATCATATGGTAAGAATATATGTTGTAGTATGTAAAGATGAGGTATGTAATGTAATTATTGGATACGTCCAATGTATATTTTATACTTATGAACTTTCTGCTTACGTCTCTTAAATACAGAACTTATTAAACACTGGAAATGTCTCGGAATAGATGCGATACACATTGTTAAACAAAATAAGTTTTTCTATGTTGTACCATATATGTACATATATAATATCATCTCCACTTTGTATTGTTATTTTATGGTTTTATACATATTTGTTTTATCAGAATCCAAAAACAAAGAGGTGTGTGAGATGAATGGACAATATATGGTAAATATGGAATACATGCATGTAACATGTAAGAAGAGGAAGAAAGGACGAAATTTTTATAATGTCAAGATTGTTTCAAGATTTATGTATATATAGTGAAAGGTGAAAGTACAAACTTCAACTGTAGGACTTTGTATTTTGGGCTCTGTATGAGATTTTCAATTTCTTGAGGAAGTTTTTATACATTTTAGCAATTCAGTGTTTTGACTATATATGTGTAAAAAAACTAATTATGAACTTGACTATTGCAAATACTATCCTAGCTACAAGTTATATATAGGTATACATACTATTTATGTGTTGAACAGTGTATCACAGGAAAAATATAAAGATACAAAAGAAAATGTTTGTGTTGTATGTTGTATATTATCATTTTAGTTAGTAATGATGTATTTGTTCAAGTATGCATGTATATATATACTACATATTGTTATGTAGTAAATATTTTGTGTACATGGTAGAAGTAACGTTATACAGTATTAAGATTGTATTTATTGAGTAATGTGTAATGTGTCACTGATTTGATTACTAACCAGCAATACATGATTAGTGCTGGAAAGCGTAGGAAATTTAGTAATGCATGAGATGGATACAACTGAATCTTGATTAGTACGATGTGTAACACAACAGAAAAAATGTATTACTTGTGACAAAGAACTTTTTTCAAACTTTTGATGTCCACAAATCTGGAGTTATTATTATTATTCCGAAATTATAAAAAAAAATTAATTTAACTGCAAAGCTTTTCAAGGTAATCAATTTTAAAGAAGCAAACACACAATTCACAAAATTAGTAATCCAAAAAAACGTGAAGCCGTAGATTATGTATTATGTATATATATGCTTATAAGTTGTAATAGGTACTAGTACACAATAAAACCAAGCGAAAGAAACGTACTTTGCATTTTCAGTCAAAAGTTGATTGAAAATACTGAACGTTAAACTTGACGGAATATATTTGTAGCTCCTACGAAACAGTATACCCACATGCATAATAATTAATAATATAGTTTCATTATAAATAATGTTGTAGCTCTTCCTTATATTCTAACTAATAGATAGAGCTGGCAGTTTTTATGTAGCTATGAATTTTGTTTTCTTTCAAAAAGGCTTTACTTAAATTGGTTCGCGTCTTATTTAGTAAAATAAGCTTTGAATTTCTTAATCTCTTTTGGTTCATCTGTGCAAAAGATGCTGGGCTACATATAATATTATATGTTGTATTTATACGTTATATACATCAATGAATAAGAAATAAAATGAAAAAATTTGCCAAAGTATAAAACATAAAAGAAAAACAATGGTGTGGTTTGTAGATGCAAATGAAATGAAAATAAATAAATAACCATGTAGAAATAAAACGATTTAGTTTTGCAAGTTTATATAAAAACTGAGGTAGTAAAAAAAAACCACGTATTCAACGTACACAGTAATATTTTAAAAACTAATACATCCTACTGTCTCTAATATAATACCTAAATGAAGTATAAGTATAACAGAATATCGATGAAGAATAATAATATTCTAGTTTCTAGTGTATTTGTTCGATATTAGTTCAGAAAACTGTATATATGTAAAGCATACAACAGCTAAGGCCTGTTTACGCACAACATGTACCATTATAATTATTGATATCTCTTATGTATTTTACACTACACATTTATATTAGAATAATCGTTTTAATATGCGAGACATTGTAGAATATATTACCATATACATATTACATACATGTACATACAATATGACTACATATGTATATTACATTTCAGAATTCGATTCATCATGAACATGTGTGTGTGTTAATTATATTTTTCACACATACAAATCTTTACAGCATTTAAAAATTATATAAGGGCAACAATGCATGAAATTCCAAGTACAATGGACAAATAAATATTAAAAGATTAAAAATAAATAAATAAGGTACTTAAGTTACACGTGCAGAAAAGAAACCAATAAATTATCTATTATATAAATAAAATTATTATGGCAATATATATATACACAACGGACTGATCTACTATACAAATTTACACATTTTATATTTAACATTAATGGCACATATATTTCTCATCAGACACATAAATCATAAAGAATTAAATTAAGAAAGTTAAGAATAAAATACATAATATATTGCTATGATATATACTACTTACAAAAAATTACTACTAAAAACGTACAAATTAATATCGTTTCTTAATGAAAAGATTGCACCTACAGTGTTTTATTACGACTAAACAAAAGAGGATTTTGTTTTTTGTCGATGTATATATATATACTTTGTATTACACAGACAAAACATTATGTGTCGCTGTCTAGACAGTAAACGGTATGCATCTATCTGTCTACTGTCTTTTAATAAGTTGAAGAATTTCGATTTAAAAGTATACATACATGTATTTGCTAAGTCACCTTTGAAAAAGCTCATATACAGAATTTTAGTTTTCAGAATAAAAAAAATGTCTAAAAATTAAAAAGTTTAGTTTTAAAATTATTCAAAGTCCTGCTTCAGTTATGATAAACAAAGCTAATAAAATACCAAACGAAAATAAAATATGTGTTATATGGGATACAAAATATTTGAGACTGGATCAGAATACGTATATAAAAACATTTAATCCGACCAAAAAAAAAACAGATCAGAAGTAAAAATAAACAACTGCTTGTTTTATAGAAAAACAAAGCGTAAAACAAAAAACAGCAAGAGTCATTTATAAAACGCGTAATATGACATAATATGTATGACTCAACTTTTAGGAACTCAATTCCTGCTTAGCTCAAAAAATTTAATTCATCATTTTTGGCTCAAAATGGTCGAAAGAAAAAGTAAACATATTTCTACCTATGTAAAGTATGTTATATATATATATTGTATTAAAACTTTGTTTGAAAATCTCTCTTTCTTTTGCATGAACGAATCTATTTAAACATTTTCTAGTTCATTTTCTTCAGTACTTTCGATAAAACTCGATATAAAACACCCCCCAAACAAAAATGCCTCACAAAAATACTTTCCCCTGCATTTTCTACTTTAGAACTGATTCAGTTCTTATGCCACTGACGTTTTTGAAAACTGCATTTAAGCAATGAAGTTTGGTAACAATGAGGATTACTTTTTGTTCACAAAAAGTCCTTGACTATTTTCAAGGCATCTAAAATCATTAAAATAATAAATTAGAGCCTAATGAACTTTGAAGTTAAATATCTTGAAATTTCTGACTTTTCATCCTGAACTAGCTTTGTATTTTCCCAAGTTTTGTGTGCTCTTTTCCCTTAATTTGTAATACTGCATGTACACATCATTCCTTACTATACTTAACACAAAACGAAATTCTTTGGACAGTGTAAGTGGAAATCAATGTACAGAAATTAGAAATACATATATACCTTAATTAATAGCCACACTAACTTGGGAAAAAAGCTAAAAAAAATGTTGAATAAAGTTAATAAGTTACTTTTGTCGAAGAAATTCCTTATTGAAATATTGCTGCCTTCTACTTGAAATTCATTTTCTAGTATACTAATTTCATGATATATAACCCCACTTTACGCTCTTTCAACCTAAAAGTAATAATAATAATATATACTTTCTACGTATACGTTTTACATATATACAATTACTATCAATGATCAATATTATATAAATATAATATTTCTATTGTTTGAATTCTTTTGACGATAATACGTTAAACAGTTTTTCTCGAGTAATTTTGGTTACAAAAATGGCTCGCATGCCAATGACTTGATACTCTTTATTGACTGTTACTATTTCGATAAGAAATTTTCGATACTTATTGTACGAGTAAAACGTAAATCTGTTGTACTTAACATTCAACTTTATACTAGAAAGATAAATGTACAAAAACAATAAATTCCTGAAAGTAAATGCTCTAGTTTTGTTTATAAGCTGGCATGCATGATAGCTATATATATATATCCTAGTTTTTATGTATAATGTATACTTTGTAGAATATAAGTATATTTAAAATGAAACAATAAATTCATCTACTTTGAAGTTTTAGCTGCATTCACATTAGAACTGAATAATATAATATATATTATAATAATATATTAAGTTGCCATGCACAAGCTAAACATAGAAATAATAATATCACTGGCCTTAAAACCAAAATAATAGGATAATTCTCTTAAATCTTCCTCCAGTTTGAAATTATATAATTTTGAGTGAACAAAAACTCAAGGGCTTTTTCGTATCATTCATACATACATTTCAAAATACCATTATTTTGTATCTTGTAAAATAATGTACATGTATATAAACTGGTGGTAGAAAATTATTTGTTTTGGAATTCAATGTTCAAAAAACGTTAGGATTAAGATATTTTTTATCTTGCGTGAAACAGAAATGAGAACATCTACATAATATATTATATGTACCTATAGGATGTAGATGTGTTACAAATGTCCATTTTTTTTGTGAGCACACATAGTAACAAAATAATAAATAAGTGGGATGTATCTATGTGCTGAATTGACATTATTTACATCGAACGACCCAAGTGTTTTCTCGTCCTTGTTCATATTTGACGATGATGACTGTTATTGGCGATAATGACATAAATTAAGTACAAAATATTAGAAGGTATAGAACAGATGTCTTAAGACGTTTTTGTTTACCTAGGATGCGTTAATACTGACGTAAGGTGTCAATAGTAAGTAGTTCCAGTTGTGAGCTGCTAGAACTGCGAAAGTCAAACCGTCCAACGTTGACTACGTATTTATATAATACTTCCAGGGAATTTCCTTGAGTCACATATCACATTATGCAATTGTTCTATTATACCTTCTACATATCTTGATCGTTTTAAAGTTGACTGTTGACTGTCTTTGGTCGATTCAAGTAGTTATAAGTTGTACTAAGTTCATATTGTTTTTTTTTTCACCCAATATTATTTCATTTTTCTGTAGAAACAACTATAATGTAGTAGCTTCTAATCAAAAAAACAAAACTTTAATAAAAAAAACACTAGTCTAATTTACACTTGGGCCACTCTTAAGGGTCAAGAAGTTTCCGGTGGTATCACGCCCCTATCCGCCTATACAGAAAATAAATAAATAAATATATGAAAAATTTAAAATATGAATAAATGAACTTTTAGGTAGAGATTGAATTTTTGTGTCACTTTTCAGTTGATAAAAAATTATTCAATTATATTAAACTATATAAATAAATTTGATACATACCATAGTTAGTAAACTGCCAAACTCATGTTCCAAAATATGACGAACCTAATGTAAAAATATAATGAAATAAACATGTTTTATCAATGCTAATCAGTTTATAAACCCCATTTTACCAATTTTAGTATGTAATACGTGCATTATATTTTTTAATGTAACTATAATTTTATCTACTTATTTACCTGAGCGTTTTGGGTTGGAATTTGAAGTGATAGAGCCATTGCATTATGATCAAAACTTTCATCTAGAGCTATTAAAGCGCCATGTACACCAGTTTCTTGAAGGTTCATTCCATATTCCTATTATTACGATAAAAACAGGGAAAAATGTTTACTCATTAATTTTCTTCTCTTTACTCGTAGAAATATTTATTAGAAAATATTCATTTGAAAATAGTATATAAAAACGTTAAAAATGAAAAGTACCTTGAGACCGATTGATTGTACCCATTTTATTACTCTATCATTAGACCAGACTAATAAATCGGTATTTTCATTTTCACATGCTCGACGACGTTCTTCTAATAGTTTTCTATCATAATTTAGTCGTTTTAAACAAGCAATTCCATATTGAAGACTATTTCTGTGAAAGTAAATAAATAAATAAAATAAATTCATCAAACATGAAACAATTTTACATTTTGAAACATTTATAATAAATACATATATTATATGCATAGAAATTCTGAGCAATAATAGAAATGTCAAGAATGAATACTTGGAAATTAAATTAAGGTTTTTAATGAATAAAAACAAACCTGCTATTAACATCGACCATTTTTAATTGAGTTCGAAGATCTTTCTTTGTTAAATGGTCTAACATTCTAGCATCGACTAGGCATTCCATGAATGTAGTTCTATATTGTGGTAATCCTAATGAGGGTAACCAGTAATTTCCTATCCATTCATGATTCATGTCACCAAAAGCTAAATGGGCTAATCTGCTTGCGGTTGGTGCAGAGGGACTTGTTAGGGACACCATTTCTTGAATTGCTAGTCTTAATTTTAAACGATGCAAGGGATTACTGTAAAATAGAAAATCATAGTCATAGTTAATAACTTTGAATATATGTCAATAATAATATAAATAATAATATGTATGTGTCTTTTATTATAATATAAATATAATATATAATCCATTAAAAAGGTAACATAAATAAATAATTTTACCTTATGCCAATCTCTCGTTGAATTTCTGTATCACTTAAAGCGCTCATAATTGCTCCCGATTTGACATTAGCTCGACAAGCCGCTACATACCATGCTGGCATTCCTACCCATTGTTCCAACCAGGCATCGATTGTTGGACCATTCCATAAAGCAAATGGGGTGCCGGCTTTCATAGCTTCAGATAATAGCTTAGTCTTTCTTTTCTTTCTCCTGTCAAAATCCTGCTTGGCGGTCATTAGTGGAGGGTTTATAGAGGTTTGAGGAAGACTACTTGTACTTACAATGGGAGTTGGTATAGATTCACTAGCAATAGAACCCTCACTTTCAAATCCACCCTGGTCATACATATCTTTCCCTCCCTTAACCTATATTTTTATAGAAGAACAAAGAATAATAATAATAAATAATAATATTGGTTATGATCATAAATTCCATATTTTTGAAGATACATAAATACATACATATATATCCATATATTATACCAACCTTTTCTTTTTTACTAAAAAGGCGTCCTAGAGATGACTTGATACCTTTCTTTTTAGCCGCTGCCATGGCCGCGGCTGTTGTTACAGGCAAACCACCAATCGTTGATCGATCTTGACTACCAAATGAACTTTGATGTTGCATACTATCATGACCCATATAACCACTTCCACTCATTGACATTCCACGTCTCAGTTCTTCTGCACTCTGCCCATAAGACTGCCCTGAATTGGGCATAAGCCGTAAGGAACGAGGTGTTGGAGGGCTTGCTTCTGGTCTTTGGGCTAAACCCATATCAGGCATCGTAAGGTTACTCTGATGATACATTTGTGGTGGACCAACTGATTCACTCATTTGATTTGGATTTGAATAAAAATTAGCGGGTGAGAGAGAAGCAGGAACCTATTTTAATATCATACAAGAAAAAAAATGAACAGGGATAAAAAAGAGAACTCATAATTTTATGTACAAATATAGATCAATAGTAATTTAGTATTACATGTTTTTATGTACATTTAATATTTAAAATTCAACTTACAGTATGAAATTTATGTAAATAATCCCGATGTGGAGATGGGTTAGATCTAGGAGTAGAACGACCAGATAAAGGAGGAGATGGAGGTCCTCTGACCATATCGAGGTTTCTTCCTCCGCCATCCTGAGCCTATGTTTTTTTTTTTTTTTAAAAAAAGAGCAAAATATATACATGCAATATTAATAAAGTTCATTTTGTTTTAAATAGATAATATTATATATTTCATAATATAAAACTACATGCATGTACTTAATAATTTTACGTCAAATTAGAATAAAACCAATTTCAAATTATTATTTTTTTTACCAGCAGTAACGGAGGTGACATGGCTCTATCTCTATCATAAACTCCTCTACCACCACGTGATAGTAGATTTACATGCTCTATAGATCCTACACGTGATTCCAATTGTTCAGCTCGGATTTCAGTATTTTGTTTCTCCTCTTGTATCATTCGAATTTCATTATTAATGGCATCCAACTGTTCTTGAAGCATAAGGGCTAGTGTTTGTGCATCTGTTTGTTGTGAGGGAGATAGGACATCCGCAACGGAAAATATACTTTCTGAATCATCCGCTTCAGCATCACTTAAATCAAATGCCTGCTGTACATTTGCAAGCACCTGAGCCTGTTCGACAGCATCCCACTCTGAATCAATCTGAAAAAGATGAATTGTAATTATTAATATTTTTAGTTTTAAAATTTTAAAGAAATTCTTGGATACATATTATTATTAACTGTGTAATATGTTATATCTAATATTTTTAACAAAATTGCAAATTACATAATTAGATTTGGAACTATCTTCATCAAGCCGATGTTTCGAGGATCCTTGATGTCTCCTTGGAAGAGAATGTGTATCAAAACTAGAATGACTACTGGTACGGACAAAGTTAGCTTCTGCAGGGTTAGGACTCAAACTTCGTGTTAGGGCTTCCGTTTGTTGGATATTATAGGCAATCTCTTGCTGGTATAATGTTCTTTTACAACTTTCAACTTCCAGTCTTGCTTTTGTGACTTCTTTCAATAACTCCGACTATTTCATATTTTTTTAAAGGGATAAAAAATATAAATTTTTGTTTTACACATCCATAAAAATTTAATTTCAATATATCTGAATATATTATATATCATTATAAATGTATCGTCATTAATATGTCTACAAAATCGCATGTTAATATATCAGGTAATATACTCAATGAGTACAGTCATACATGTATAAAATCAAACAATCATAATTAATTTATTATTATCATAATATATAGATACATGTATATATATTTAAAAAACAGAATAACAATCGGAGGATTCTCACCTGCTTGATTTGCTCTTCTTCAAGGAACTTGCGAGTTTTGTCAAGTTCTTGTGTAAGAGCATTCTTTTCTTCCAGACCATGCATTCTCTCTTGCAAATGAACTTGAAGACGTTCATTTGATTCTGCTAGGAGTTTATCAACGGTAGCAGACAGTCTAGAATTGTGATCCTCATTAACTCGAAGTCTTTGATTTAGTCGTACTAATTCAGTGCTCTTCTCTTCCAATTGTGCTTCTAGTCGAGCTATTCTCTCTTCTGCACTTCCATGTCGTTCTTGTGCCTGTGAAATCAAAAAGACATGTCCAAAAAAAACACTCATAAGTCATGTCATTTTAAATTTTTGAATCTTACATATTATTTCATCAACTTCATGTTACATTTGAAATACATATTATTATATACATATATTATGTATATATCCATAATATATAGATAGAAATCTATTCTTTATTATGTTTAAACAATTCACTAGAACCTTATGACAAATGACAAATGAAAGAGGTAGTATTACTACTACTACTACTCAAGTCTAGTCACTTGAAATTTCAACAGTGAAGCCAATTTATCTGGAGAAACAATGTCAAAATTCAGAACATACTTGTGTCAAGGCATGAAGTCTTTGCTTCAACTCTTCTTCAATATCGGGCATTTTTGAATACTGGGCCAATTTTTGATCGGATAACTCTAATTTCTCTTGAAGGGCACGTGCTTTCTCTTCTTGTAGTTTGAACTGTGCCTCCTTATGCTGAAGCTCTTGCTCAAACTTTTCATTCAGGTCATGTAGAGATGTCGACTCCCGTTGAGCGTTCAGATACCTCTTCTCCAGAGTTGCTATCCTCTCCTCCTACATGACAAACACACAAAGAGACAGACAAAAAACTTCAATCATAAAATATTTTTTATATATATTTAATACATGGAAAATGAAAATCACCTATAACCTACACTATAATATTATACGCACATGATTTTAAAGTTTTAATGTATATTATTACATAATATAAAACGTGTTATTTTGTCAGTACTTTCAAAGCAATTTTAAAATTTTAATTAGAAATCGAGGTTCTATTCACTAACTTTAACATCAAACATCCATTATTAATATCAGATACCATCAATCTTTGTAAACATGGAGGATTTCAAAGAGAGCTTTTTTTTTTACTTTTAGATTGAATAACATGAACTCAAAAACAGAAAATACGAAACAAGTAAGAGTACAAAGTACAAGTAAGGAAATTATGAGTGTATAATATAAAATATAGATAAAAGATAAACAGTAAAGGTTCTAAGTAAATAGTCTATAGATGTACAATGATGCCCTTTTATTAAACGACGACGAAGATTTATTTTCAATTTGAAAGTTTTAAACGAGATCTGTTTGAAATTTAGACCATTTATAAAACATTCCTAATACATACAAGTATGTAAGTAGTAAGCATGTATAGATATATACATGAGTACTAGTATCAGTAAAAACGAAATGAAACGAAACATCAGACAGTTTTTCTCTGCTAGATTAATGTTGCTCCTCTCTCTCTCTCTCTATTTGGGTTAAAAACTCTTCACTTTGCTTCCCTTGCCTTTTGTCAGTCGACATTTTAATACTCTGACTTGGAGATTTGTTTGAGGTAGAGATAAAATACTCTAATCTTCAGAGTCATGTATATATGTAAAGTTGCAAAAGAGATAGGGGGAGGAGAGAAATCAAACGGGTGGGGGAGGGGAAATCCCCGGAAGCAAAAGTAGTACTGAATTATTATCTCACACGTTTAATACATTATATATACATATACATATGTACTTTTCGGATCAACGGTGATGTTTTTGAAAGCTGAGTCAAGTTTATACATAGATCACAGACAGATACATTTTTTTTTATCTTTTCCTCTTTCACTCTTTTTTTCTTCTTCTTTACATTTACATGTATGCACAAAATAATATATGTGGTATATATTTATATATATATAGTGATTTACCTGATCGACTTTCTGTGCGGCATTTTCTCTCAAATCCCTTTGCAATTTTACATTATTCTCTTGTGCCCGGGCCAGCTCTCTTTGAGTCCTGCTCAATGCATCCTCCAGCTCCGAGATCCGGCTGCTTAGTTCATTCGCTCTTCTTTGAGCAGTAGAAAATTCCACACTCTGAAACACAAGCAAAATCAAATTTTCATTCTCATTATTATTATCATCATTATCATTATTAGTTTTATATCATCTCCCAATTCCATTTGTGTACATATTTACACAAACACACAACACATGCAAAATGAACAAAAACAAAATTCAGAAAGAAACTTGGATTAAGATCAATGATGCCATTCACACGCTAGCAAGGCATTCTCTTTAATTTTACTTTGCTTTGAAAACTTTTTTCCAAACCCAATGTAAGATACAAACTTTTTTTTTCACACTTTTCAAACTTTTTACACGCACGTACATAATAGATTCTGTATATATATATATATATATATATATATGTATAATATTGTTATAAATAGAGATACAAAAGTAAAGTAGCATGTTAATTCTTTCTGTAAGCATACATAATTTCATGCGTCATAATTTATGCACCAAAACTTTAGTTACTCTTTCATACCTGCTTTTCAAGAGCATTCTGTAAGTCCGCAAGTTTCGAAAGATCAGCATCAGATTCAATTGACCCGTTAGATACACGCTGAAAACATATACATACACATATTAGATATAATTAGATACAACTCATCAGTGCATCAGAGTAAATTTAGAATTCAACATTCATGGAGACAAAACTTTAAGCAACTTTTTGATGAGATGAGAAACATTTTAATATTTCATAAAAGTTATTCACGTTGCAAATAAATATTAAAACATACTTTGGTTTGACTAAAAATATTTCGACTGGAATCCGTTGACTCAATTGTTTCTCCATTTTCTTTCGTTTTCTCTAGAACCTTTCCTGATTTGATTTGATGGAGCTGCAATAGAATGAAAAATAAGTATTATATTATTATAGAGTTTGTGTTTTACTTGGGTGTAAAATTATTTCAAATCTGATACATTCCAAAACAATACTCTACAAAGCTTGTTGAAAATATGTACTATCAAATTTTAAATGTTTATTTTTAACGTTAGACGTGAGACACATAATACCTATTATCTTTTACTTTATGAATGAAAAATAAAAATAAATGTATACTCTAAAAGTTGAATTTATTATTAAAATGTTTACTTAAATAAAGAATGTCACTACAAAGACTTTGTTATCAAGTTTTAAAAAATTGTCGTCATTTAAACACTACGGGTGCCACATTATATTTCATATGTCGCAAGGTATCATATTACTTATATAATATACTTATTATTACTATATTATACCATAACTCCTTGTCAAAAAAGTTGCAGGAGGAATAGAGAGACGACAAAAATAAAGAAAGCATGTATACATACAATTTCATATCTAACAAAATAACAAAGTCAACTACAAGAAAAAAAAACAAAAGACTTTCATTCTGCAAATGAATTACTGAGGAGACGCTTTTCTTTCTTTCTATTTCCAAAAATATCTGGAATGAGAAAATTCTAGTAGGAGAAAACAAGACGGAGAAAATACACATGTACGTACACGTACGTCTATATATATGTATACAACATGCATACACATGCGTACACGTATACGGTACAAGAGTAAGTTGAGAAAGTATTATTAAACTAGACCTCTGTATAATTAATACAAGGCGAGCAGTTAGATGCAAAGTTTTCTCATAACTTTTATCTCATTTAAATATCTTTTTAATATGAGAAAAGCTGCAGAGGAGAAAAGTAGGGAAATGAACGGAATACAAAGCTCAGCTTTTCAAAGTATATATCACAACAAAAGCTCCTTCAAAACCCATTGTACCTCTAATTTTCCCTTTCTATACATTTTTCATAGTATGATATGATGCAGGTTAGACTCACATCCGAAATAACATTTTTACTTGAAATGAATGTAAAACAACTCCGTAAGTACTATAATATTATACACTTACAACGTACAATGACTCTAACGAAAATTCAGAACAAAAAGAAATAGTTATCTAAATATGTAGTTGAGAATTGAGAAGTTTTAAACCAAAATAAAATTTTCACAAAAAAAAACTATAATAGTTACACTGGCTTAAGCGGCAATCATACTGGAAATTTTTTGCTCTGAAATTTTTAAGCAAAAAAATCGCCACGGTCGCTTTGGGTGTAGGAAAAATCTGAAAAAATTCACACAACCTCTTGAGCCCTTTTAGAGCCCAGAAAAAAA
>JABASP010000589.1:0-47189 GCA_019776565.1 Sminthurinus signatus
ACCATCTAAGTTGGGCCATCCTGATTAATTTGGTGTATTTAATGTTGTTGTGTGATTAGTGTGTCAAAAGCCTTTAGATTTTAAACATACGGCATTAGCAACTTATTCTTTTAGGTGGATAATGTAAAGAGTAATTGGCATTTTGAGGCTTGAGGCCTGAGGTTTCCGACCACCAATAAAAACTACACATATGCACATATCCGTCCCATTTGGATAGAGATAGAGCCCAAAGTTCCCACGAAAGAATCCGGGAAATCCGGGAATGCACAATGGAATCAATGGAATGCTTTCATGTTCAAAGTTGAGAGTGACGAGAGACGAGATTTCATTTTCATCCAGAATCTAGAATCGAGATGGTAAAAAAAGGGAAAGAAAGTAAAGTAAAAGTAGTAGACATGACAAATGGACAATGGACAGTGATGACTGCAGCGAGGACAACAACAATTGACAATGAGGAGGATGATGATGATGACAACACGAAAACGAAACACACGGGCAAGATGCTGGAGACTGAAGTCGTGACTCGTGACTCTTGACTCTTGATTCTGGATTCTGAAGAAAAATCTCTGGGGAAAAATCTTAGATCTGGGTCTTAAAGGAAAATCTCCCAGAGTTTTTTCCCCAATGGCAATAAAATCGTTCCAAATCTCTTGTTTTCACTTGTATGAGCCTCATAAAGACAAATACTTTTATCCTTTCTCCGTAGTCCGTACTCCGTACTTTGTACGTTATGTACATATTACATATTTCTCTCTTTTCCATGTCCAGTGTCCACTGTCCAAGTTTACAAGTTTAGTCTATGGTCATTTCATTGACATTCCACAGGCTTCGTCATCATCAACCATCAACCATCAGCCATCAACACACAAACACACACACAAGTGGAGTTTTCTGCAGTCTAAAGTCTGAAAAAAGAATGATTGTGAATGCAAGAAAGACGGAAAGAAATGACCTCAGACTTTTAGGACGTTTAGAATTTTAGGATTTTTATCTCTTCACTAACCTTGTCCTCTTTTTTACAGTGTTTTTACATCAACCTATGCACATTTTTCTACTACTTTTTTTAGTTTGCTTTACTTTCAAAGTATCTATATAGATTATAGATACGATAATAGATACTAGATACATGATACATGTGTAATGAGTAATGAATATCGATCCGCCTAACTTGACCACTGCCACTGACCACTGACCACTTACGATTATTAGAACTGAGAGCTGAGAATATTGAGGATTGAGGATTGAGTTGAAATCAGAACCTTTAGCAAAGAAAATGTAAATAATGAGCAAACTTTGAAAGTAAAATACTATGAAAATTATTCTACTTGAAAAAGATATATATTTTTTTTACTAATTTTACTTTTAGTCGACATTCGACATCAGTATCAGATTTGCAGAGTGAACTGTAACTATACAGATTTTTGGACTAGGTTAGTTTTAGACCAGACACTAGACACTAGACAGTACATAAAAATCCCGAGCTAAAAGACAAAGTGCAAACTCGATAAAAGTTAGAAAGTTACAGTTGACATTGAAAAAAGCCTCATCATTCTCTAGCTTTTACATTCCAAATAAACGACTGGATTTTAAAATAAACTTGAAAATTTTTATACTTTTGTCTCAAATCTCAAACAAAAATGAAAATGGAAAATGGATGGAAATGAGAAATGAGCAACATTCTCCATTCTCCTGACTTTTGATATATTGATTTTACAGCAGACAATCATTTAGAATTTGAAAAATTAGTATAATATTTCACCAGAAAATTGTGGACATCCGCAGATTTTTTTGTCTCCCATTTTTCAGTTTTCATCCAAGCATACAAAAATTTCTACAGACTGTAGACTGCAGACTGCAGACATTGTAAAACGGCTGAAAAAATATGGCTGATGCTGTCATTGATGTTATAGATTGCTCTCTGTCCTTTTGGATCTTGGATGTAGGATCTTGAATCTTGGGCTTTTCAGTTCTATTTGTCCTCTTTCCTTCTTTCCTCCCTCTCTGCTTCACAAGTTGTGCGTACAATTTATCTGTATTTCCGAATTCCAACTCCAAACTCCAAAGCCCGACATGTGCGTTTTTTGCCCCAGTCAACAGTCAACAGTCAACAGCCGAGCAAAAAATGTCTTACAATAAACATCTCCAATATGAATTTATGCATTGGAGATGTGAAATGCAAAAAATGGGTAGAAAAACACATGTACAATGTACAATGTATAATGTTGTATAATGATGTACTAGACAAACTTGTGTTTATAAAAGGAAATTACTATTTTCGTCGTCTATGGGAAATCTGAAGCAGAGTCACAAATACAAAATAGAAAAGGACAAAACTCTGAAAACTCTGAAATCTGAAATCACACCAGAGACCTACATTTTCATATTTCATACACACAAAAGGAAAGACGTAGGAAATTTCACAGTACGGATATTCTGGATTCTGGATTATGGATGAGTAGCAAATTTATTTCTGTCCTTTTGGCCAAGGTTTAAGCCTCATAGTATATAATGTAGCTTTTATAGTGTAGAACGCGAGAGCTATACTATTGAATCTAGTCGCGAATGGAGAATGGAAAATGAAGAAGACGCCAAAGTCAAAATAACAAGTTTGTGACAAAAAGTGACAGATTTTTGACATGGAAAATATTATGGAAAAACATACAGTGAACATTGTACGCATTCTGCAGTACTTGGTGAATTCTGTACATGAGTATTTGTATTTGTGTTTTTGTGTGTGATCCATGTGTTGATATCCTTTTATTTTCGTCACTCATCTCTTATCCGTTTTTCCCCCTTTGCTCATTTCCACATTAGATTTTGGATTCTGGATTTTGGATTTTGGGACGTGCCTCTGCATTTATCTACTTTTGTGACTACTTGAATTCACAATTCACAAAGAGTGGCTCAAACAGTTACAGCTACAGCTAGAGAAAAGAGGAGCAAAATACCAAAAGAATGAGGGAATGAGAGAACGAATGAGTGCTTGTGCGTATGTGTAATGATTTGAAAGATGCGCCTTTGTTATTCAATGAAGTTGGGCTCTCTTCTTCTAAGCTATCTACAATCTACAGATATGTGGAGGGAGAAAAAGCCGGAGAAGAAGATGAAAAAGAAGAGAAAGGAGGGAAAGAAGGAAAAGGATGCGGAAATGATATTGGCAAGGAAAAAAATCCTCCACTTCTCGCTCCTTCCTTTATTTCCTCTTCCTCTCTTGTTGTTCTGCTTTGTGCTTTGTGTGTGTGTGACTCTGATTCAGAGTCTGTGTTGGAATTTTATTTATGCGACGACGAATTGGCGAATTGTCCCCATTATTGTTCAAATGTATAATGTATAATGCGAGTATTATTATTATTACTATTGTAGAGATGTGCGTTTGTGTGTAGTGTGTACAGTGTACAGTGTACACTTGTACTTTATCCTCATTGTGTTTTGTGTTTGGACGGGGCATGTTTTCAGTTTTCAGTCCTCGGACGTGGACGTCGACGGAAAGGAAAAGAAATGAAAAATGTCCCGGACTTTCCTCTTATTTTTTTCTCCATTGCATTACGAACTGCAGGACATTTCTGTTTGACTCTAGACTCTAGAATCTAGAACTAGAATCTCGTGTCTATTTCATCTCGTCTTTTCTATCTCTTGTCTGTTTGTCTGTAGAACCAACAGCTTTGGCTTCGGCTTTCGTGGATATTTATAGGCACAGAGAGCTAGAGCTGGTTTCTGTGTCTTGAGTATTCTGTCTTGTGCTCTGTGTATTCTGTTCACTGTTCACTGTACACAGTACACAGTCAATATTTGTGCGTAGGCTCTTCGCTCAAGTGTACATTGAACCATTGTACATTGTACAAACAAGCATGGAGGAATTATAATACTTTGAGTACACATTCTCTCTTGTAAAATGTGTAGAGTGCAGAGTGTCTACTTTTTAGCTTCACTTTAGACTCACTTTGCTCCAACAGACAACGAATGAACGAATGAGCGAATGAACAAATGACAGTCACCATTGCAAAAAACTGAAGAAAAAAAGAGTCTGTTCCTGTTACTGATAGTACAATCATCGCCTTCATCCTATTCATCGGTTATTATTCTTGTTTTGTAAATGTACATTTAAAACTTAAAATTCTTGTAACTTTAAGAAATTTATTTAGATCCATCTTGTACATTGTTTTACAATTTTTTTAAGTTGGCATTGTGTGTTGACCAAGTTTTTCAAGTATATTTCGACGCAGATTTGTACAAGTCAAATCAAGCTACTTGAAAAAAATTAGACTAGAAATATCAAAAAATGTAAAATGTACAATAGACAATGTACAGTGAGTAAATCTAAATATTGTGTGTGTAAAATATGATGAGAAAAAAGGAAAATGGTGGAGGGAAAAGCTGGTATAAGATGTATAATATTTGCATTGGTTCATAAATAAAAAACCTCTCATGTGTAGTAATAATGTCCTGTAAATTTATTTTTATATCCTTCCTCCTCCAAAAGGCAAGATAAAAAGACAAAAAGACAAATGACAATATTTATCTACCATTTATTTTAGAGAGGGAGTGGAGTTTGTACTTTGTACATATGCAAATTTATGCAGCGTTCAAATTTTGAATTTACACGAGCAAAAACTGGCTGACTGGAGTAAGTATTTTGTACACTGTACACTTTGCCCTGCTAGAAATTCCAAATCCAAAATCCAAACAAATAAACATTATCAAAGTACTTGGAAAACAAAACAAAGACAAATAAATTTAAAATTCAAACCCTAGAGAAAAAATAAACAGATGAAGAATTTGAAGCTTTGATTTGACTTTGACTTTGTAGTTTGCAGTGTAGTTTGCAGTCCATGCTTAGTCCAGTTTCCAGTTGTACTAAAAAAAAACAAAGAAAATGAGGAGCGAGTCGAGCGTCAACTCTTAGCTCTTAAATTTCCAATGAAAGTCAAGGAGATGAAAATTCCTGGAGATGAGAGGAAATTCGAAAACTAAAATATTTCCACCCTATAAATGTATTGTATTGTATTGTATTGTATTTTGTTCCGTGTTTTATGCTCAGAAAATCCAAGATACTTTTCCCTTGCCCTTGCTTCATTTGCTCTTCAATCTTGAAAGAGAAATGAGAGGCTGTGAGGTTGTGAGAATTTAATATTTCCACGTTACTTTACACATGACACTGTACTTGAGACTTGGACACTTGGAGCTTAGATATTTAGTGTTTAGTATATTTAGTATTTATCTGTTTATCAATGTACATTGTGCAGTTTTCTCTTCGGTTTGTATAGTTGCATTTGTAGTTGTACTTGCATTTGTAGTTGTAGTTGAAGAAGTATGGATATTTGCGTGGCTGTCGCATGATAAACGATTATGACTTGTAGAGGAGAAAGAGACAAAGAGAGAACGTGGAACGTGGCTCATTTGTAACTCCTTTGTATAGATACTTTATATTTTATACTTTGTGCATTGTACATGAAGAATTCCTCATCATCCCTTCCAACCCATAGAACTCTTCTATTTCCCATCCTTAAAATCCTCTTATTCTCTTCTCCCACTCCACAACTAAACCAAACTAAAAACTATATGCTATGGACTGTGAGCAAACAATACCATACCAAATACCAATACAACTACAAGTACAAATACAACATTTGTACAAAGTACAAACTATAAACAGTGCATTTCTATTTCTATGTTCTCCAAGAAGAAAGCTGTATAATGTACATTGTACATTGTAAATTGCACATTGTCTCAAGTCTCAAGATTCAAGATTCTTCTAGTTTCTCTATAAACGAACCTCTTGTGTTTTTCATGTCAGTACAAAATACAAAATACAAAAGATTAGAAACATGCACCAGTGAAATAGAAATACAGATACTCAAACGTAGCACTTGAATTACATGTGAAAAAAGAAAAGGAATCGGAGGAAATATTATTCTTTCTATTACTATTATTTTGTTAGGGATAATAAATTAAATAAACTTGTGTTGTGCTAACTGGAAACTGGTAACTGGTCCTTGGAATGATAATAATAATAATATGGCAAATGTAATACTTCTTGAGTCTAGATTCTAGATTGTACATAGATGCTCGAATGCCATGAAATAATATACGAGTTGCAAGCCACTTACAGAATATTACATTGCACTACGATCCTATAAAATACAAGATAAAATGTACAGCCAAAATGCAGTTTAAACCCTTTAATTCTCCAGAATGAATTCCTCAGCCTCGGCATTGTATCATAAACAATGAGTAGTGGACAAGAATATTGTATCTACAATCTACAGTCTAGATTCTAGACACTAGATACTAGTTACGTATGACAGGACAAAAAATTAGAGTCCTTGACACAACAAAAAACCATAAATTCCGCCGCCGTTTATTCTCATTTCCTCCAAATTCCGAATTTCAGAATCCAATATAAAAAATACAAAGCAAAACAATATAATAATTGAAAAAAATGTGCAGTATGCACTACATAATATATTATATGTTGCAAAATATTTTGGACATCCAAAACTAGAAACTACTGTAAATTAATTGAGGAATTTTTACTTGAAATATTCTCCTCAAAATACAAAATACAGATATTATTTTTCATAGTGAAAGACAAAGAGTGGAAACAAAAGAGAACAATGGTAAAAACAAAGGCTTATCTATTACAAAAGCTTCATTATTCATTCTATAGTTTTTTTAATTCTAAATTTTTTAATTTTTTACAAGCTCTCAAAATAATACAGGAAAGAAAAATGGAATGTTGAAAGATAATTCATCATCTTTTTATTTATCCTCTCGTGAGTCGTGAGCTCTAACAAATATGTGAGCTCATTTCAGACTTTATAAATTACTCTGACGCATTTAAATATGTTGAATTCTTCCAAAAAAACAAACAAAAAGAATAAACAAGTAAACAAGAAAGAAAAAAGATATGCTAGGGATGAGAACGAGACAAAAGATTAGATTATGTCCACATCTTTTTGTCTTTTATCTTGTCGAGTCTCGAGTGTCGACTGTAGGGGAGATAATGCTGATCTTGATGATGATGATGATGATGAAAAGCATAAACAAAAACAAAAGTTATGGAGGGAATACAAAGACAAGACAAAAGTAATAAGTAGATTGATGATGATGATGTGTGATGGACTTTAGCGACTGCTTGTCTTTGTCTTTGTCAGCATATGAAGTCTTAGGCGTGGGGTGAAAGAGTCACAAAATTTCTGAAGGGATGACAAGAAAAGTCGAAAGGACGGAGGGTGAAGATGACGCGTGAAGAATCAGAAGAACCAGAAGAAGAGGAACAGGACAAAAGAAAGAAATGGAAGATGGAAACATGTTAGAAAGAGAGGGGGAAAGGGAGAGTGGAAAGTAGGTAGTTCATTTCATATAGAGTGGCCATTATTTCATCGTTATGGTTCTCTTGAGACCATCATCAACTTTTTTTTTCTTTTCCCATTCATTCATTCATTCACTCCTTCACTCTTTCACTCCTTCACCCGTTCATGCTTTCAAGTTTCAAGTGGAGGTGCAATGCAATCCCATCATCATCATCATCATCAGCATCATCTCATCCCATTCCACAGCAAACCTTACAAACCATCCTATGCCAATGTTGAATATTGAGTGTTGAGTGTTGAGTGTGGAACGGACACAATGGGGAAGGAAACGGCAAACGGCAAATGGTAAATGGCAAATGGGAACGGACGCCTCCTGCATAACCTTACACCTATTCCCGTTCATGTTCAGTGTTCAGTGTTCAATGTTCATGCTACTGCATAAAAAATAGTAACTTTCTCTCCTTTATCCATCTTCTTTTGCCAATTTTCACCTTATTGAGTTGTGAGAATGAGAGTTCATACTCACTTATCTATCCCACATGCAACATGTACTATGAATCTCTTCCTTCCTTCATCCTTTTTATGTACATTTTACATTGTACATTGGGCACGGACAACTCACAACCCTTTATGTCCATCCACCATCCAACATCCACAATTCACATCTTCTTTCTTTCCCTATTTTTTCTTTCGTATTATATTATGTGTTAGACGAAGGATAAAACAGACATTACATCTTTTGTATGTATCACTTCTCACACATCACACATCACACATCACATGACTCCCATTATTATAAAACGAGCAATGACTCTTAAAACCCTTCCGTATTGTACATTGTACATGGGCTCTGTGTTTTATTTTGGGAAGCTTTGGGAAACTTTAAAAATTATCAAAAATGTTTCAACTCTTTTTTTTATAGTGTAAATTATAATGCAATAATTAAAGTTCTATATGTTTCAATATTTTTATATTGAACTTGAAAAAGCATAATATACATTGATTGTAATTTAAATGAATAGTAAAATAGATATTTTAGTAGTTGTAACTTGAAACTTGAAATTAATGGAAATATTTCAAATTTTATACGCAAAGGTATAAAGTATAAAATAAGCTAATAAAAAGTGCAAACTGAGATTATTTTACGTACAATAACCAGGTGATCTGATTTTGTACTATGTATTATATATTTCTTTTGCTCTTTTATCATTTGGAAGGCAAAGCACGTTCAATTTTTATCTTATGATGTATACTTTGAATACATATAGTATGCAAAAAAAATGAAAATTATTATCTAGAATCTAGGCAAACATTCTACATAATATATAATATATCACGTTCACGTGTATGAGACACATTATAAAATAAAATGAATCAAATTTAAACCTATTCATCTCGCGGTTAGAGATGACACAAAAGAAGAAGAACAAGAAGAAGAGAGCAAAGGCTCATGAAATCCTATTTATTCATCCCCACTTTTTATTCACAGTAACATTCCTTATTTACATTCGTGCGCTCATACACAGTGTACAATTTACATTGTGGCATGGGATATTGGATTGCTATTCAATCCACATCAAAACTCAAAATATGGAAAAGCTACCAAAAATCCCAAATCCAAATCCAAACACCTTGATAAATATTAAAAATGTTTTGTGAAGGGAAAAGTCCGAAAAAAGATCATAAAAAATAAAAATACACGCATCATGATAAATCACGAGTGTATCAAATATCAAAGGAATATAACGTAGAAATGGGTTATTTGCTTAACCACATTATTTTATTTTACAACTTGACATGTTTGCAAATTCCAAGTAATTCTCCGTGTTTACGATGGCTGGATGAGCTGGAACCTAGACCTCCGTGAACACCTACAAGTGGTTAAAAATCACGAGCGGCGTTCAATCAACGTATAATTTACTTTAATACAAAACGATTGTACAAGTGCAAAAAATAATACAGCCAGTGCTAAATTCTTCTACTTTTGCTTCCTATGTTCTTTTCAACAAGTTTATTAGGTTGAAACATAATTCATTGTACGTATAAAGATTTCTTGAAAACGTTCCTTGAAAACCGACTCTTCTTTTTACAAAAGTATTTCGTAATAAACAGAGTTGACAAGCTTTCGCCAATCAATATCAATTATCAATGCAATAATAAAATAAATGGTCAATTTTATTGGGTTAGAGATTGATAAAGGATAAACTGTAGATTTTGGATGTAAGATGTAAGACGAGTGTAGTGCGGGAATTTAGAATCAGAGAATGTCTATTTAGGTCGATTTCGGATTTCGGGTTGTCGGCTGTTTAAAGTAAAAGGCTCAAGTCTCAAAAGTCTCGTGCTTTGCCTTTTTTGTAGTAAAATCCCATTTCGTATTCCGTCTTGTTGTTTTGCCATAGATTTTATCCGCAATCCGCAAAGTCTATTGAATGTGTGTTGTATATACAAAACGGATTGAGTATTGAGAGTATTGAGTGTAGTGTCTACAACCTAAAATCCAAAACCCACAATCCAAAATCCACAATTGACTCTATGAAAACAGATTTGGGCAGATTATGGCGGATAGAGAGAAAAGCGCTCCCCATTTAAGCTTCCTTTATTTCCCTTTCACCATTCTCTGTCGATAAGGAGTAAGGACAGTGTTATTTTATTTTACCATGTGTATTGTGTATACTTTATACTTTGTACTAGGAAAAGCAAAGAGAGAGCTTTATTACACCACTGAATGCGGAATGATCCTTAAATTGAGAGCACTGAACACATTGAGATGTTTTTGAAGAAATAATGCTCCACCACACACCACTACCACGTATAAAGTATAACGTACAACATCAACATCAAACTCAATACTCAATCCTCAATCCATTACAATCCAATTCAGTCCTATTCAATCCAACGACTGCGGAAAATCTCAATTTCAATCCTGAATAAACAAGAGACCACATTCCGAATTCCAGATTCCAAATTCCAGCCAATTGAAATGAATGGATCCAAAACCTCAAGTCCACAAAAGCGGGTTACAATAATAAAACATAAAACAAACAGCGTATTGAATAATAATAATAAAATTCCTTTCTAAGAATAGACAATAGACAACAGACAGCAGATCATCTTACCCCAGACCCCACAAAACAAAGTACAAAATACATAATACACATAATACACAGAGTATAAACAATAATTAAATGAATCTATAAATACCGTATAATAAAAGTACATGTTTGATGGAAAACAGCCTACAGTCTACAGTCTATCAACTATCAGTTTTTAAAGCTTCGGATACATAATAAATAATATTATTGATTATCTGGGGAATGTGACGAACCTCAAAAGCTTCAGAAACCTCATTCAGCTGGCGATTCCTCAATTTATGTCTATATTTTACATAAATAATTAGGATATTTTCATCACAGTTGCTTTGTATAATTTGTGGAAAGTTGCAAGTTTGGAATGTAGATTTCAAAATGTATAAGTGAAACAATGGTCAATCGTAGATTGTAGATTGTAGTGTATGCTATTTGTTCTGTGTTTAGTTCTGATCGTGAATCGTGAATCGTGAGTGCACAAGTCTCGACAAAATGTTGAGACTTGAATGTGAATGCACATTGTAAAATGTACAGTGTACAGTGTACACAAAGAATCTGTTCGTATTTCGTATGATGGAAAAGGGTGAAGCTGGAGAGAAGTTCAGGTTGAGGCACCATTAACCATTATTTTCTACGGATGGTCGCTCCTTGTTTTTCTTCTGAGTTCATTATCATGGTTGAGTTCATGGTGAACTGTCGTCAATTGACCGTGTAAATACTATCTGCACCGTCTCCGTCCTCTGTCTCTTTTGTATCAAATGTATGTGCGTTTCCACTTTCCACTCAAAACTCCAGTTCAGTTCGTTCTCCAGTTGTAAAGGCGGTACGCAAACGGTCAATTCCATGTACATAATATTCATACAGCTTGCAGCTTACATTCCCCTTGTTTTCCTTTACTGGTTTTCTGGGGTTCTTCTGTCTATAATATTCCATAGGTATCTTTTATCTTTGCATCCGAAGCATCCGAAGCATCCGAATTTACCCTGGGTTCTTTGCCGCTTTTCCTTTATTTAAGTAGCCATTCAATGCTCAATGCTGGAAAAGTATAGACAAACAAACCAAAAAAAATGTCCACACGCAGTATGAACTTTGTATCATATTTTTGTACTATTATTGCTTTTTTACTTCCGTATTAAAATGAGAATCCACCAATAAAAGTATATAGTAAAATGCATGAATATTGTAAAGAATTTAAGTTCCTCAAGGATACTTGAAAATTGACCACAACTGAGAATGACAAAAATTCAAAAGGTTTTTATTGTGATACTTTGTATTCTGTACCAAGTAAAATGCAAACAATATTGCGTATTGCATATTCAGTGTAAATATGAATGAAAATGAGCGTACACAAATACATTGTACATTGTAAATGAAAAGGGGGAGTATAATACCTTGAAAATGAAATGAAATTGGATGGATTGTTCCATTTGCATCTCTCTCATCCTCAGCAGCAGGAAAGTAGGAAAAGCAGAAAAATGTCTAGATTCTAGATTTTGTCCTTGGTTTGTTCAATGTATCAATGTTTTCCATGTATTAAATAAGTATGAAGTTTGCTGAAACAAAACTTGCGTGTGCTTTATATTACATTTGAGAAGGGATGAAAAGGTCTTATGATACTTATGCTCATGTAATATAAAATAATATAATAACGTATAAGCTCATCGGCTTTCTGGGATATTTTCCTATTTGAATCCTTTCAATAGCTCCATTTCATTCTGTGTTTTCTCTCTGTTTTGTGTGCTGTCGGTATTTTGTACATATTTTGTAATTTGGTTTGTTTACAGTGTAAATATCGTCAAATCTTTCATCTTTTATTTTTCTCCACACATGTACAACACAATACACATACACAATCCTGTAGAATCCTGGAATTTGTGTGCGGTTGTATTTTGTATTCAAGTCAGAGTCAGACTCAGAGTCGAGTCGGAGCAGGGGGCCGACAGTCAAATGTATAGATGACGGAACACCCGGGTTCTTTCTTTCCCGGATCGAGTTAGAGTTAGAGTCAAAGTTGAGTTTAGAGTTTGGAGTTTGGAGTTTGGGGTTACAAAGGAAACATATGCAACATGTCCCCTTTGACTTTTTCTTGTCTTCAACATTTTTGTACTTTTTGTCTTCTTCTATACTAGATATTAGTAAAACCATGACAAGAGAAAAAAGTACTGTGTTTTAAGCAAACCTCGTACTTTTAATTAAGTAAATTTAAACAGCCTTACCAAAAAAAGACAATAATTAGCACAAGTATTAGCAAATAAAATACCATGTTTAAGAAAATTCGTGTTACAATTAAAATTAAAAGCACCTGTAAATTTAAATAAAGTTTAACGTTTTTTCATTACCAGGTCAAGTTAATTTGGCTTCTAGATTATTTTTTACAAATTATTATTATTACTATTGCAAACATTTTGCAAATTACTGTATCTGTATTTAATTAATTAATTTAAATGCTAAATAATTTGTACCACCGAAACAAAAATGAGTGGAAAAGTGTGCAAAGGTAAAATTTAATTGTACATTTTACTGTCCTTTGTTCATGTACGAAAAGTAGGTGATGGGGATTTTTCTCCTTAATGTTCTTGTTCATACATCTTTTTCCTTTTACAATTAGCATTTTTATGGATATGGACCTCTGAAAATTTAAAACTATTATCCTTTGACCTTATTTTATGATTTCAATTTTAAAGTCCTTACAAAAGGACACATTTTTTTGTGGGAGTGTGAATCTATGTAAATTTGAGAGTGTAATTTGGATGGGTTGGAAAGCTGTTTGTGGTACATGGTATATGTTGTATGTTGTATGGTGTAGAAAGTAGAATATAGAACGTGTAGGTACTTTGTATTTTGTACATATTTTGTGTATTCACACGGCGTTTGTGTTTGGTTGTTGGTTGGTAATTTTAATCCATTTGTTCCTTCATTCCTTCCTTCATTCATCCATCCATCCATTCATTTTGGGGTTTGGGTTGAATGTTGGTTCCGGAAGAGAGAGTCAGAGGGCAATTCGAGGGCAATTAGTGCCACAGCCCATACACATAAAGACTCATAATGAGTCTTTCAAAATGCAAATAATAATTAACAGGGTCATTTTCCCAGTCTGATTCTCCCCCACTTGAATTTCAAGTTGAAATTTCAAGTCCCACTTTCTCTCTCTCTATCTCTTTTGCTGTGTCGTCTCTGAATTCAAGTTTCTTTGACTTTAGTTGAGTTTCTCTATGCTACATTTTACATTTACATTCTTCTTGTGAAAACCCAACAAAAGATAGACAAAGTTGACTGTTGAATACTGAATCCTGAACACTGAACACGCTTTGACTTGAGTACTTTTCTCTCAGCATGAAGAGATGCGTAAGAAAGGGACTCAGAAACAGAAGCCAGAAGCCAGAAGCTTGCCTTACTCTACTCATCACATCACATCACACTTTACTATTTTAGATTGTAGATTGTTTTTACTCATGCATCATACATTTTAAGTCTGTATTCTTTCTCTTTTAAACTAAATAGAAAATAGAAACCTTACTGGATTTTGAAAGCACATTGTATAAAGTGTGTTTCTAAAATGTAGGCTTTTTCTTATAGATAAATATTTTGCGTGTACCAGTGTGTACAGTATACAATAAAGACTTTTAGATGAGACATATTCTTAGAATATAAACAACTTTACTTTTGTCCTGGAGGCAGAGACAAGCACAATGCCGATGAATATGGCTAGAAGCTGTGAAGAGAAAGAAAGTTGAGTTTGGGCCGGAAGTCAAGAGTTCAGAGTGTGATGATTATATTAGTTGTACTTAACATTTTATTATGCATTATGATCTCATGTCATAATATATTACTTGTGCATACACAAATTATCTAAATGTTCTATTTATTAACAAACTTTTAATGCACATTTATTTCCAGTATAAATATGAAAACTGTAGACTCTAGACTGTAGACAGATGAGCTTTATTGTAGTTTATCGTCTACTGTCTACAGTCTACACTCTACATTGTACAGAGAAAAGTGTACAGTGTACTTTTTAGTCTAAATTCTAAACTCTAAACTCTGCACTATTTCAAAGTTTAGTGTTTAGTGCTCAAGATTCTAGATTCAAGCTTCAAGATGATGTTTTCATATCTATACACGTCCTTTTTGTGACTTTTCTGCAGTCACTTTTTTCTTCTTCTCCGTCTTTAAAAAGTTGTGCAGTCTTCAATCCTCTTCTTTTTTTTCTTGCTTCTTTTTTCATCTACAATCTCCAATTTCCAATCTACAAAAGCTACAAAGCTACACCGTACACAGTGGAGGAATGTACATTCAATGGTACACATGTCATTTCGTAATATACAATGTACAATATACACACATAATATTATTTGTTGTATCTTGTATCTTGTGTAATATTAAATTGTGCGCTGTGAGTTGAATGGGAAGATAGAGGAAGGCTTTTGGTTTATTTTTATCATAGTATTCTGGATGTTTGCCACAAAGCATTGAAACGGAATGGCCTCTCCTCATCTCCACTTCCCCCATCACCAACAACCAACAACACAAAACACAAAACACAACGAAGAAAGGACCAAGTGCGAGAACCAGAGCCAGAACTAGAACCAAAACCTCTTACTCTCTTCATTTTATTGCCTACTCTTTCTGTGTAAAAATACAACAAGCATATACTTCAAATATAACACACACTTAAATACTGCAAACATAAAGAGAGAGAGAGAGAGAAAGAGCGACTGTCGTCTCTGTATATCGTACATACATAAATAAATAAAAACTATTGCACATACTCCATTTTATAGAGTAGAGCGAGAGAGAGAGTATGGGAAGGAAAACAAAAATAAGACAACAGAGTGTAATGCGCCTTTGGCTGTTTGACTGTTTGACTTTTGAACTGACACAGTCATATTCATAAGAACTCGAACGTTCATATTTTCCCGTATTTATTACATATCACGAGTTTTGACAAGTCAGATGAAAATTTAAACAGCACCAGCTGTGATAGCTCCATGTTCTGTGTTCCATATTCCATATCCCATATCCCATATTCGATGCCACATGTAGACGGTATAAAATCCTCCAAAGTTTTGCTTGTATAAATTGGAAAATGGACGTCATTTGTCAAGTGGAAAACAGAGGATCCATCATACAACATACATCATATCACTCATGTGATGTGTGCCAGAGTAAAACAGTTCAATTAAATCATAGCTTTTAATGTTCAGTGTTCAAAATCCAAAATCCAAACTTCAAATGTAGTACAAACATACTTTTGGGATACTTTTCAGTCCAGTAAAAATTTCAAAAGTCCGACGCCGGAATGTAGAATATCAGTTAATATCGGATAACAGATACACTATCAGATACGTATACTTGAGCAAATAGAATAACCGATAAAAAACATAAAATGTTTAGAATTTTTACAAGAAAAAATAGTTGGACTGTAGCAAGCTTTTTAAATTCTTGGGTATTTTCTATAAAGAATTTAGCTGTACACTGCACAGACTACAACGTAGCAAAGAAGATGTAAAATCTAGAGGTGGACAGCTTTTGGGGGGTTTCATGTAGATTCTGTCTTCTAGGTTCTAGATTCTATAGACAGTAAACTGTAGACTGTAGATTCACGGGTCACGGGTCATGGCTTATGAGAAAAATGCAAACGATGGACATTTCCTTGACTTGATTCTTCCATAGGAAAAGTCTCATCTTGTCTTATGACCCGCTTCCTCTATTGTCTATTTCCCTTCATTTTCCTTTCCTGCTGTCTCAATTCCCAACTCTCAACTCTCAACTCTCTCTAGAAAATAAAACAAGTCACAATGTATGTGTAGAATGTGTAGTACATATCTGCAATATACAAAGTATCCAGTAACTATATTTGAGCTACAAACGGAGCATGCACCATGCACAAGTGTACCAACAAACATTCATGAATTTTGAATTCCCTTGCAAATGATGAGCTAACGTCCTCATTTTTTCATGTACTCTCTGTACACTGTACAGTGTACACTGTACACTGTAGACTGTAGATGAAGATGGTCCTCTGTACTTTTTGTCGCACAATTCAAAATGCATAAAACTTTAGCATCATAATGGAGGGCATTATGCAATGATAGAAAAAAATTCATTTTTTATTATATTTCCAGCTCCAATTTCAGTTCCAACTTGAATATTACGTATTATTATTATTATTATTATTATTATTGTGCTCGCACATACTACAAACTTATTTATAACGTCATATTTTCTTTCCCTCTTTTCCTCAAGCCTGTGTTACATGTTTATGTACAATATAAAATATACGGTGTACATTTTGTGTACATCCATTTACATTCAATATTCAAGATTATGGCTACAATTGAACTTGCACTGCGTCCTATGAACTATGAACTATGAGCCTTGTATTTGAACTCGGATTTGGAACACCAGACGCCAGATAAAATGAAAGCCAAGTTCCAAGTTTCACAATCCACAATAAGAAACCTCTCTGGAAATTTGTTCTAGTTTCTCTGCATCATTTTTGCAGTAGTATTCAAGTACTTTCATTGCATGTCAGATGTAAGTCCTTTGTCTTATGGCTCACGTTCTCTTTTCTCCAGATCCTTTACTTTTTCTGCTTTCTCCTTCACTAGACTCCAGACTCCAGACACCAGACTCTAGACTCTAGACATTTCCATTACTACAATGGTACTTTTTTTTCTCCCTGCATTTTTTACAATCCTCTGGCACTTTGTATGCAATTTTCTACATCAATTTCACATTTACAAATTAGTCACAATTTTTTTCCAGACCAGACCCCGACCAGATGCAAAGTGCAAGCCAAACAGTAAACTATCCTCAAAGAACAGAGAGCAAACATATTCAAAAGGGGGTTAAAAAATACCTTCATTTTATTCCCATTTTTTTTACTGATTCAAGATTCGCGACTGACGCCAAATAATACTGATTCGTAATTCGTAATTCGTCATTCGGCAGGTTTTACAAGTATAATAAAATATCGAATATGGTCAAGGAAAAACTAATAAAAGTATAACTTATACACGATAAACAAGCTCTGTATTCAATTATTATATTGTACAGTGTTCAGTGATGTACAAATAAAACACAATGTGAGTCTTTATCACTGTCAAAAACATACAGGAATATTTGTAAATGGGACAAAAATATACAAATACATTTTACATAGAAAAGGGAAAGATGAAAGTGACTACAGAGGGAGAGGCTGATGAATTCTGGATCTGGATCCATCTGAAAAATGAGTAGAAGAAAAAGAGAGAATATCCGTTTGGATTTAGCTGGGGGGCTAAGTGAATTAGTGGGAGATTGTGGTTCCTTATCCTTATCCTTGTTCTCGTCCTCGTCCTTTGTGTCACTCTCATCCTCATCCTCATCTCCTTGTCATTTTGTATTCTTGGTCCATTTTTTACAATTTTGGCTCCAGTCAAAGTCGCGTTGAGCCGAGCTGAGCCCAGTTGAGTTGAGAGTAAATGTACAATGTACATTGTACATGTAGATTTAGATAGTTCTCTAGTTTTAGTTGGGCTTTTGCCTTGTTAAGTCAAAGAAGAAAGAAGAAAGAAGAAAAAAAGGCGGATGAGATGAAATGGTCCAAATTCGTATTCGTATTCGTATTGGTTCTGTTCTATTCACAATGTCTTTTACTGACTGTTAGATATTAGTAAAACGCATACAGAATAGATTGATTTGGCTGGATAGACTTGACTTATTCCCATCCACTCATCTACTCATCCACTCATCCACTAGTCAGCTAATGTCTCATAGAAAGAGAGAGAGATAATCGATATAAAGGCAATTTGTAGAATTGTACAAAGTACAATCCTCAATTCACTACTCCCTCTTTTTCTTTCCACTCTCTTTCTATACTATAAATTGTACTTGTGTATTTTGGACAACCATATAGAGAGTATGGAGTATGGAGTATGGAGAATGGAGAATGGAGTATGGACTTGACATCTTCTTCACGCTTTCATAATCACTCGTTCAAGGTTCAAGGTGTAACATTTTCCCTGATCAAACTGATAGAAACAAGTAGCCGGCTTTCATCACAACTCGCTCTGCTCATCTCGCCACAACTTGAAAAAGTTCCCAGTTGAATGCACGCTGATGCTGATGCTGGATGCTGATCCGGGATGCTGGATGTTGGATGTTGGATGGTTCAAAGCTAGTAGACGCTGGTGGTTGTGTTCAAGTGGAGACTTGGACTTGGAGTTGGAGTTGGGATTGAGATAGCAGCAGGACTCGTGTGTGCCTCTGGAATATCGAATGTAGAATGTAGAATATTTAGTTGAATAGAGGATGGCGAGAGGACGGAGAACGGAGAAGGGAAAGGGAGATGGCGGAAAACTTGTCATATTATGTAATATTATTATATCGTCAGACTTGCCGCGGCAGTGGTTGTCGATTGGGCAGGTTGTCAAAAGCAAAAGCAAAAGCAAAGGGAGGAGAAGTGAACACACACACATGTATATAAAGAGAGAGAGAGAGAGAGAGAGAGAAGAGGGTGATGCCACGAATTTGGATTAATCTCTTGCTATTCATCCCGTGTAGTTCCGTTCGTGTTGCGGTCCTGGATATTTAGCCCCAGACTCTTTCCTCTTTTCTCGCTACTCTGTAAACTGTAAACTGTACACTTTACACTTTCTACATTCTAAATCTTTCTACTTTCTACACACAGACAAGCTGTACATTGTACAAGGTACATGTTTTGTCCTAGAGAAATATACTTTTGAACCTCACACATTTTACTTTCACTTTACTCTCTTCATCTCCTATCTACAGTATCAAAAACTTTATCACACTCTGGAATTGGCGTGAATTTCATGTGTGGATCTACAATCTACAACCTACAGTATTCAGCCAATGCCAACACCCGACTTGTTGAGAGTTTCAAAGCTGAAAAGCCGACCAATCGACCAATCCACCGACCGTTGACTGTTGACTGTTGACTGCTGACCGGATTTTTAAAGATGAAGATTACACATTACACATTACACAGACTAGTCGATGGTCGATATAAATCCAGAATCCAGCCTCAAGTCAAAACAGAAACAGAAGAAACCCACCCAGTCTCATGTCATCCCATGAAAACTAAAGAGAAGTGAAAATGCAACCGTTTCATTTTTCTGCAAAAAATCCCACGTGTTCATAAAACAACCTTGTACATTGTACAATGTACATGTTATAGCTACGAGACTAATGTCATCATATTCTGTTTAAAGCACACGTGCGTAGTGCCTTTTGGGTTTTTTTGTTGTTGTTGGGATTTTCTGTATCATTTATCATTTATGCTGTTGAGTTGTTACGTTTTTTAGCATGCATATTTTATATTTTCATTGTGATTTTGATTTTGATTTTGGTTTATTTTGAGTTGATGTATTAATAATTAATAATCTTGTTTTGAGTGCATGTTTTTTTTTAAGTTTGAAGGCATGACGAATTCAACTCACGACTCTAAACTCTAAACATAACAAGATTAAAAATGTCATTCATTTACTATTTTTAAGTACCATGAAAAACAAGAGAAAGGAAAGATTGAAGATCATGCTGGTTGTTCATTTTCATTTTCATCTTTATTATTATTGATTTTGTTATTATGTTTTAGATTTGTTTAATTTTGTCTTTTGCTTATTATTATTATTATTTTACGTTTAATTTTATTCTTGGGTTTCCTTTTACTTTTTGAGGATAAGTAAAATATACAACGAAATATCTATGGTTGATGATGATTGAAAAAAACCCAGGAAAATAAATTGAGTGGGTGGTCCATCTTTATGGATTATGGTAAAAAAAGCTAAAGCTAATGGATTGACGATATAGACTGTCCATTGTGTCCAAGCATATATATCTACAATCTACATTTGTGTCTTTGTGTGTAGGTGGTCTATTTGACATTTGGGATCGGTATGAAGAGACAGCCTTTCGCCATGCTGTCCAACGAGTGAATGCCGACTCGAATGTATTACCCAGAACATCCCTAATTGCCCAATTGGAAAGATTGCCCACTGGCGACTCTTTTCACGCCTCCAAAAAAGGTCTCATCACTCAACTTTTTCTTTCTCATCTTTATTTATGTCACTAATAACCAACTAATACATTATACATACAAAATACAAATACAAGTACACACAACTAAAATAATAATAATAACCTCATCATCATTACCATTTTCATCCACCATTTTCAAAACAAACACAAAAAATGTTTTTTTGCCTACTTTCCTCTACGCCCAGTTTTTCCCTTTGTTTGATTACCCGGGTGTTTTTTGTTTCAAGTAGCCAAATATTTCATCAGGAATCAATTTCAGCTAGAAAAACAATCCCATTTCAACAGGAACAGAAAGTATCAAAAATCAAAATATAATAATTTAGTACATTTTCACTTAAAAATCTGCTAACTGCTGACACGGCAAAACTTGGACCTCGAGGTTTTCTCCTCTCCCAATTTCACCCCACTACGCACACTTTTAGCTCTTGCTCATACTTGATAGTTTATCATACGCACATTTTTGATTACTCGTTCTTGGTGAAAGTGAAACTTTTCTACCTCTCTCCTTGTCTGGTCTGGTACATTAAATAATGACATTGTGCTTTTTTGTCTCCCGCTTTCTCTCTCTCTGTAATATTTTTCCACTTGCACTTAAAACTTCTCCGCTCTCCTTCTCCTCTGGTTTGTTTCACTCGACCTTGCCACTTGGCTTTTCTCTTTTGGCACAGGTTGAGAAAGGAAAGATGCCGGTAGAAAAAAGAGACGAGGGGAAAGAGGGAGAGGTCGACCGTCGACAGGACAAAGTGGATAGTCGAGAGTCGAGAGTCGAGAGTCGAGAACTGAGTGCTGAGTGCGTCTCTGTTTTGGTTTTCAGTCTCGGCCATTATGAGCACAATTACGAGTTTCCGTCATATCTACAAACATATTCTGTACATTATATCTATATTTTATATACATTTTACATATCCGCAAGCCGTAATGCGTAATGCGTGCACATGGATGGAAAAACAGGAGCAATGACAGTTTCATCTGCTATACGCACTTTTCTCCACTTTCTCGACTTTCACCACTCACCGTGTACAAAGGAATGTCTCCATTCTCCATTTATATAGAAAATGGAGACCGTTTTGCCATTTCCAGGAGAAAGGACAAAGAGGACATACAAGATTGTGGAATTGTGACGGAGGAAAGGGAAGAGGTTACATACACTACAAGATCTAAGGACTACTCATCCACCATCCACTTTCTCCAGAATCCAGAATCCGCGTTCTAGTTCTAGTTCTACTTGTACTTGTAGTAGTGCGTGGAAGCTACAGCTAATATATTTTAAATTACCCGGATAGACACAAGCATAAAGTCTTATTGGACAAGTAATGGTCCTCCATTCATCTATTATCTTCCTCTTCACACACACACACACACACACACACACACACACACACACACTACAGTTATGTCTGTATTCTGCGAGTATGTATCTTTTTATCTTTGTATTTTAGTCCATTCAATCTTCACCTTATTACATTACGCAGATACGGATACATGTGGATTTACTTTTGTATTTGATATACCAGAAAAAGATATATATCTGCAATTGTCTTGTTCTTTTTTCTCTGGGACAACTAACGACTCATCTTCATCCCATCCTTCTTTTTACTGCTATTATTATTATTATACGCGCTCTACATTCAACATTCTACATTCTACAGGGACTTGAACCAACGAAGAAAGAGCAACAGCACAAACGAATGAACTACTGTACAATAAAAAGGGAAATGTGCGTGTTCCTCCCGTTTTTTACCCACAAAGGAAACTGTCTCACATGTAATTATCTGTTCTTGGTCTGTGGATTCCCATTTACATTTACATTTCTCGTGGGCAAGTTGAATGAAGACGGAATCCAGATCTAGATCCAGATTCAGATTCAGATTCCAAACTGAAGCTGAAACTGTGACTATTTATGTGTCGATACAGTGAGAAAAGATGTTTCAAAGTTGAGTCTGGAATTTGGTTTTGGTTTTGGTTTTAGAGTCTGGATTCTGGATTAAAATGGCATTTTCTCCTCCGCATTTAATTTAAATTGCGATTATAATCACCACATTTACCATTTACCATTTACCATTTGCACATGCAAATCCATCTCAAAGAAAGTGTGGATACTGAACAGAGAACAGAGAACAGTGAATACGGACTTGGTTTTGGATCCTCAAAGTCTATAAATAAATAATGTGGAGCAACTCCATAATTTATGCGCCTAAAAAGTACGTAGGTTAGGTTTGAAAACTCTTGAAAAATGCTCAATTGCACAAACTTTACCAACTACATATACCATATAGCATGACTTACTCAACTAAACTAAAGTAGAAAAAAAATACAAAGGGCATGAAAACTACAGAAACTCTCTCAATAAAATTTATGCGGAATGCAAAAAAAAGCTGCACCAACTTTTTATTCTGGTATAAAATGCTCACTTAGTGTTTTTTCAAGTTGTACGTTGTACGTCATATTAAATATTGTACATTGTACTTTTTTTGAACATTGCATACAATTATGACGAGTCAGGAAAATGAATGCAAAGATATTCAAAATGGAAAAAACGTGTAAAACATATCAAAGAAGATTGTCTGTAGTTTGTAGTTTGTAAAAAATAAAAAATCACAAGGTTGAATGGAAAAAAAAATAAGTAGAGGAAGTGAAGGAAAAGCTCCATCAAAATGATGTACAATGTACAATGTACATGTAAGAGGGATTGGTTAACTGAAGTGAAATAGAAATTAACCCTCAAAACTCAAAAAATCACATGTTACAAAGGGAATGTAAAAGAAAAAGGGTATTATTTCGTCATTCAAATCAGTGCGCAAGTAAAATGCATAATGCATAATTGTGCATGTATATAATGCATAGTGCACAAACAACAAACGAGACAAAAAAATGAGCTTCATTTCATTTAAATGTAAATTATTTCCATCCTCTTTTCTCCCACTTCCAAATTCCAACTCATCCACGTCATCACAGTCATAAAAAGTAAATTTCATTCTCATTCTCATTTTTGGTCATCCAAAAAATCTGACAAAATGTTTACTTCCGATAAACTCCAAAATTCCAAAAGTCCAGTCATTTAGTTTCTGCTCTTCCAATTTTGTTGTCATATCCCGCCCAAAACGGGTTTTTTGATTCTAATGTTCGTCATTCCTTATTCCTTGCATTAATGGGGATATGGGTATTGACTCACATAGAAATTCATGGTCATAAATGAATGTTGAATACAGGATAGCTAAATGAATAGAATACAAGAGTACAGACTCGGAAATAAAATAAATATCTCCATTTGCTAGACAGAGAACAAAATGTTGTCCTCATCTTTTACATGTAATGACAGAGTAGAAAGTAGACAGTAAACAGTAGACAGCAGAGAAAGAGAAAGAGGAAGAAACGGAAGAAAAAACTTGCTTTCGGTCTTCGGATCATGTTTATTCATACAAGTTTTGGTGGATTTGGCATTCAACATTTGACTTTTGACATTTGGCATTTGACTTTTCCTCAGAATAGGAAGAAAAAGTCAAGGCAAGTCCATTTTGAACAACCAAGACTCCAGAATTCAGACTCCAGACAACAGACAACAGACAAAATCAACTGAACGGAAATAAATTTGTGGAATACTCTCTCATTTCCTCTGTATTATTGTCCTCATTCCATTCCAACTTTGATTTTGAGGGGGAAATATGGCGGATTTTCTTTGGCGAAATGGCCATGGCCATCGTAATATCTATCTATGTGTACTGTGTAGCTACAGTGTACAGTCATCACAATGTTCTATGCATTTTGTCATACAGTTGGTATCTTGAAAAAAAACTAGATACTGGATACTGAAACTGAATGTGAATTCAATAAATATTTGTGGTTGTTTTCCCAATAAAGCTCCTTCTAGCGTCTTGCTTTCCTTTTCTCTAACTCTGCTGCTCCGCTGCTCCATTTTTGTCCATGAATTTATTGGTATGAGATGTTGGTTACTGGTTACTGGTTGTCGGTTGCTGGTTGTTGGGAAATGGCAAATGTGGAGTTTTGTGGTGTGGCTGGATGTGGATGAAATGGGCTGGATAATGCTTGTACATTGTATACAGCACACAAATACACAAGTACACGTACACAGTGACTCACTTCCCTCCGATTGGTATGGAGGCCACCGTCACAGGAAGAAAAAACAACATTCTGCATCTGGAGTCCCAATTCGTATGCGTATTCCGAACCTTGCATTCAAATTCGAATTCAAATTCAAATTCAAAGACCAAAAGCCAAGGCGACAATAAGGAAAGGAACATGATGAGCCTGAGTGTAACGAGTAACGGGTAACGAGGATGGCAATGACGATCCCAATACCAGTACCAGTGCCGGTGCCAGTGCCAATGCCAATGACGATGAAGACAGAAAAAGAGACGGGAAGAGAGGCGAGGAAAACAAAATGTTTGGCTATGGAAAAACCAGGAGGAGGATAAAAACGGGTGGTGGTGAAAACTTGTCAACTTTCCACATCGGCTGTGGAGCTGTCGACCTTACTAAAGACCGTTGCTCGTTGTTCGTCCACCGTAGCCATACACATCCAAATACAGCGAGACGACAGACAGAGTTGTGACTTGCATACAAAACGAGGGTAAAGATGACAAACCGAACACCGAAAACGAGGAGGAAACGGGGAAAGAAATATTCCTCTGTCTCTGTCTCTGTTTCTGTCTCTGTTTCTGTCTCTGTGTTTCTTCCATATGATGCGGTGCGATGATGATATAGGAAGAAAGAAAAAACGGATGGCACAGAGCAAAGAAGAAAAGGAAGAGAAGAGGTGGAAAAGGAGTCAAATCATTTCATTTTAAATTGCAATTTTTATTCAAATATGCATATTTCATGGAGAATGGAGGATGGAGAAAGATGGGATCGGCAAAGAGAAAGTTACTTTATACTTTATACTCCGTGTGCTCCATGTGAGTGCGGGGGTCTGGATTCTGGATTCTGTATGTAAATTGTACAATGTACATGTAGGTGAAAGTTGGAGAAAGTCATCTCAATCTGGAGTGTGGAGTGTGGAAAGTGGAGAAAGGTTGGTGTTGTGTCATTGCCAAAACCGACGCTGCATGCAGCTTGCATGAACAATGAACAATGTACAACGTACAACGCACATCATGTCAACGCACTTTACTCCATCCTCGAGTATCCAGTCTCTGTGCTTAACTGTAGTTTAGACACATCAGCTCCGTTTTCTCCTCTTTCAGAAACAGGAACTTGAACAAGGAATTCGATATCTCGACCCTCTTTACAAATCATACTCGTCCTCTGTTTCTTACACATAAAATCTACATCAAACGAGGATGGAACTTTAACTGTTACTTTGACAGGAAGGTCACGATCCTCATCTCATCAGCAAAAAGGAAAGGAAAGAATCTTACCAACCATCCGCCATTTCCCATCGTTTGTCCTTTGCTTTCGTCTTACGTCTTTCGTCCTTCGTCGTTTGCCTTACCCAAATTTACATAATAACGCTGGCTGAAAATAGGACTTTCGTTTTTTGTTCGTACGGGACGGAAGTAAGAATACGAATACGAATGCGAGTAGTTGTCAAATAATTGGGAAAATCTGTCTTCTCCTCTTCTCCTTGTCAATGTCAATGGGAACGTCAACAGTCAACACATTGGAGCGGAATTTCATTTCCACATTATCCCTCATGTATTTTATCTCGGGTATTCAGTATTGTAAAACAATATGAAATTCACAACTCAAAACTTGACAAAACAAATCCGATTTTTTCTCAGAACGGATCAGAACAATGAAAAAGGAAATATTTACAAAAAACAAGCTTTTAAACAAAGTTATTGTTCGCCTTCTTCTTTATTTTATCTTGATCTTCAGTAATAAATCTGGAAATCTCAAAAATGGCTAAACGGCTAAATTTTATTAGCTTCCGATTAACGATAAGCTATTAATGATTAATGTACAGATGCACAGATTGTAAATGTTCAGTCTGTCACTATCAAATAGGCTTAAAGTAAATTGCTTGAAATTTTGCAGTAATGAAACAAACATCTGAAAAATAAACTATAAAGTTTCTCTACTGTTAGAAATTAATTTCAAGTTTCTGTTCTAAACAAGCCCAGAGAATAGAGAAAAGTAAGACGTATCAATCAAGTTTTCCAGGAAACAGCCCTTGTGTCTTTTAGACAAATCTTGTATAATCACTCTCTTTGAAATGACAAACACAACTACGAGCTACGAGTATAAATAGAAATGCAGAGTAATTTTGTAAATAATATTTAGTTCTTCTTTTGCATTTATCTCCATTCTACTTGTTGTTCTAAAAGTTAGTAAAAGTAATTTAAATGCAAAGCTATCTATACAAAGATACAAAGATAACAGAGAACAGAGGACAGAAAACAGGGTTACTTTTGCAGAGAAACTTTACAAGAAATTACTATTACAATCCCTCTTTCTTTAAAAGATCCGCATTCCACATGATACAAAAAGCGTGATATGATGTGACACAGTCACAGCATTAGACCAACAATAAATAAATAAATTTAGTCTTACAAACTGTCAAAAATTTCACAGCTTTTGTGTTTTGATAATGAAATATATAGTGTGATATACCGCTACGAATTTTCAGCAAATTTTGATACATGTAACTTTACATATGAAACGACATTCATCTAAACGAATATAATGCCAATACAAATACATACTCAAATCCAGTAGAAGGAGAAAGTCAATACAAAAACTAAGTAGAGCCAATGTAGAACACACAAGGCAAATTTCACCCAAACGAACCAAGGAAACCAAAGGACCAGCAAAAGAAGAAGAAGAAGAAGAGAAAGAGGAATCGAATCTGAATCTGAATCCAAAATTGGAGAATAAAGAGGAAAAGTTCCCAACTGACATTTTATTGTCGTTTTATTTGACTGTGCCGGAAAACTTGGAGTTTACAACGTAGAATAAATGAGCTTTCCCTGGTTTCCACTTCCGTTTCCCTCTCTTCTTCTTCAATTTCTCCTTCTCTTTCTTCTCTTTCCTATATTTCAAATTACACATGTATCATGTGTCCATACAAAAATACATGAGACTTGTAAATTGTAAATGTATGTAGATTGTAGATTGTACAGATTTATGTACAGCTCTTCTTTTCATATGTATGAAATGAAATATACTCGTTTAAAATCAAACATGAAGCATTTGAAGCATTCTCTTGCCTCACATTTCAAATTCTCTGATCTCTGATGAATTGAGTCGGAACTGGGCTGACAAACCGTGTGCATAAATTCAGTGGAGAAAGTTCGGTACTGGATTCGATACGCCATGTTCTTGTATAAATACTAGAAATACAAATGCAAAATAGATACACATGGAGAAAGTGGAGAAAGCAGAGAAAGCAGAGAAAGCTTTGCAATGTGAAAGCAATGGCGTTGACTACTTTTCTATCAACTTTCAACGAGACTTTGAGTATTGAGTATGGGGTATGGAGTTCGGAGTTTGGAGTTTGGAGCATAAATAAAGTCAAACTACATAAAACTAGTGGAAATCAAAAGTAAAACTTTCCCTCTCGTTTTATGACAGTACGCTCAACGCTCAAAGCTCAACCCTCAACAAATAGCAAATAGCAAACAACTAACAAATGGGAAATAAATAAAATAGTTCTCTTTTTGTTTTGTTTCCCATTTTCCATGTTCCCGTTTCACAGAGAGAGAGAGAGAGAGAGAGAGAAAACAGGGATTAACTTTGGATATCCCTCATTGCTCATCATTCTGCTTCATTATTTCCATTGTTTGTAAATCTAAATTCTTCAATTCTTCCACTCTACACTCTACACGCAAACATGATTTACGATTTACAGGGAAAATCTAGCACAAGGAAAAATAGACAAATGTGGATTCTTATCTTTTGTCTCGTTAGAAGTGTCATAATTTTATTCCTTTTTAGTGAGTGCTTCAACAGCTGTCACTCCTACAACAAAAACAATCCAGATCCGAGATCCAAGATCCTAGAGTATTCAATATCTAATAAAATTGCTGGTTTACGCATGAGTATATGAGTATTTTTCAGCTGTATAGGCTCTAGACAAATTCTTTTTGTGGCATTTCAAGCCCAACACTCAACACTCAACACTCAACACTTGACTTGAAAATCATATTATTATTAGTTATTAGTTGTACAATATGAATATGATTCTCTTTAAAGATAAATATAAACCAGGCCTAGCTTTGGTTCTGAAATGTTTCAACTCTTTTGTAACTGGTTCAAGTGCAGTTGAATGTTAAGGGTTGAGAGTTGAGAGTTGAGAGAGACACGAGTTTCAAGTATCATCAAAATACCAAGAGGACTTTGGTAAAGCTGAGAGAAAGTGGGAGTCAAGCTCTAGCTCTGGCTCAAGTCTTAACTGTAATTTGTGACCACAGAATGGAGGACGCACTAGAAGTCTCTTGTCTAGTTTAGACTCTTCAAACTGAAATAAAATGACATGACAACCCACTATTGCTATAGCAGTGGCTGTTAGCAGTGGTGCTGCAAGGGCTGAAAGAGAGATTAAATCACATCAAAGGCAATAAAAGGAACAATAGGGGGAAGAAATGAAGGAGAAAAGAGGAGAATGGAGAATGTAGTGGCACATGTACCCAATCGATTGGAGAAAGTAAGCTTTCTTCCTCCTTTATTACATAATTTCCTTTTAACAAGCTCTATAACTCCACTTTCCACTGTATACTCGAATACATTGCATCTATAGAAGCGAGTGCAAGTACAAGTGACCAGCGACCAACGACCAACGATCAACGAGTAGTACAACTGAAACTGGTTTGTTTATATGTATTTTGAAAAATCAATCACTGTTCACTGTTCATGTACTTTCCTTTTATCCCTCGGAGTTTAAAGGAATGGACAAAAATGCAATGAATTCTTTTTATTCCCCTAATAATTCCTCCGTCTGGAGACTGGAGACTGGAAACTGGAAAGAGTGAAGAGTGCCGAATAAAAAAATAGACCTTCCTGTTCGGTCACCCGTTTCCGCTCTCTTACACACTTTCCTTTTCAATAAAATGCATTTTTCTCCATTCCTCCATCTCTTTATTCATTGAGCCGTGTGTTGGGGTAGCTTGACGCACTTTTTCTCTTGTCCCGCGTCCCTCGTCTCTTGTCTCACACGAGGGTGAGAAGTGAGAAATTCCAAAGGAAAATAAATCCACCGAAAATACAAATATAAATACAGCCTACAGCGTACCTATTTAAACCCGCTCCGTGTCTGCTTCTATTGAGCTTTGAACTTTGCCGTACTTATTCGTATTTTCATACTATCTATAATCTATAGATTGTACTGTAGAGTCAAGTGGGCATAGAAAATTCAAAATTGAAAAATTCTTTCACAAATTCCAGGAAACAGGGCGTAAACAAGATCTATAATCAATACTCAATGACTCAATGTATATAAACATAAATAAATAAATATCTACCCGGGTAAAAAGTAAAAACATTCAAATTCCAAAGGTTTAAAATGTATGATATATTCTAATAAATGCCCTTCCTTATTCCCTTATTGTCTTTTCATATTACAATATACACTACACACTAAATAATACTCAATACTCAATACTCAATACATAATACATCAAACTACATAAAACACATGAATAAATGAATCAAGAAGGAATAAATGTAATCATGAGAATAAAGTGTCAATTTTCAATTTCAATGTTCCTCTACATGTATTTGGATTGGGATAACGATAACGTGATGATCTGCTTTGACGGTTGATGGTTGGTGAGTGTAGTGTGTCAGATTCTGAAGGATGGAGTTGCGGGGATAGTTGGCCCACAAAGTCCCTCGACCGCCAGTCACGTCCAAAGTGTTTGTGATGTACTTGAAGTTCCGCACATTGAGACCAAGTGGGACTACAGAGCCAGTCACGGGACCTTCCTCATCAATTTGTATCCACATCCAACCACGCTCAGTCGGGTAAGAAAATACTAACAAAATACAGTCAAAAGTAAACAGTTTACTTTTACTTTTATCATTTTACTCCATATTTAAACTAAACATGTGTTTTCTATAATCCACAGATGTAATATGATTATGATATTTTCCATTGTAATATTTCATAATATGGAATATGGAAAGTACACTCACAATCAAATTTAATTCCCGCTTTTTCATGTTTCATGTGTGTGAAAAACAGGAAAAATGGTAGGGAAAAAGACAACATGGAAATAAATAAAAATTCACTCGCCTTTTTTTCTAAGCGCCATAAAATTTATGATTTCTTGAATCTGGAGTTTACAGTTGTGAGCTTTACTGCAGAAGATTCAAATCTAAGAAAAAGAAAAGGAAGAAAAGAGAAAAGAATATTCTGCGTGCTGAATTTAGAATTTAGAATTTAGAGTCAGATCCTCCTTTTCAACATTGTACATTTTACATTGTACATTGTATCATGTGGAATAAAAGTTATTAATATTTATTGTAGCCCGTCCACATCCGGATTTTCACTTGAAAAGTCTAAAGTCTAAACTGTGAATGAGAAAGAGAATTTGAATTTGAATTTGATAAAAGGACTTTTTTACTAGAATCTAGAATTAGTGTGATATTATACGCGAGGAGAAAGTGAGAGAATTATTGGGACAAAGCTGGAAGCTGAATGAATGGAAACTGGAAACTAGAAGCTGGAAAATGGAATGGTGTGAGAATGAAGAGGATCGTGAGTGCGTGTCTGTGTCTGTTATTTTCTGCTCGAGTCTGCTTTGGCTTGGTCTAGTATTCTAGTATTTTTGCTCGTGCGTGTGAAAGATATGAGATGGGAGATAAAATAAAAAGAAGAGAGTCCATCGCATCTCTTTTTCTTTTTTTCTTTGCTGATCATGATATTTTCTCTCCTTCTCTTTGTTTCATGAGACAGAAGAGAAAGTGACTTGTGGATCTTGGATCCTTCTGTAAAATAGAGTTAAATTTTTTCCTCGCCTTTTACTTTCACCATACAAGTATCTAGTATCTAGTATCTAGTATGTACCATGTACTATGTGTAGAACAAAGGAAGAAACTATTATCATTATTACTATTATTATTATTATTATTGTAATGGAGGAGAAAGCGGGGAAATTATGGATACGTATGTACATTTGGATTCCGCTTTGGACTTTGGATTTACAACTGGCCAAACCAGAAGATGAAGGCTGAAGAGAGAAATTGCAAGTGGAGAAAAGGGAATGAAGGACGTCGTACGATTGAGAAGTGAAAGAATGATATACAGTCATTTCTTTTCGAGCTCGTGGACGATCGGCAAAGATACTGGAATCTGGAATCTTGAATCTGGATCCTGAATGCTGGATACTGGATAAAAGAGGCTCGGGTGACAGTGAGAAAACCCCCGTTCCTTTTTTCCAACCGAAAAGTTCATGGACAAACTTGTGTATGTTTGAATGTTTGTATGTGTGTTTGTGCGTTTGGGTGTGCGTGCGTGAGGTTGCATCTGTCTACTCTAAAAATACCAAAGCCAAAGTCAAAGTCAAGGGAAAGAGTTGAAACTTGAGAGTGGAAAAGTGGAGAAAATAAAATAAAGTATAATCTTTTATCAGATGGGGAGAGTAGGCGGTAGAAATACACTTTGGATTCCATTTATTTTCCTCTCTGTTCCTTCCGCATACGATATATGTAAATGTGTAGAATGTAGAATGGAGAATGTAGAATCCAGAGCTGGTTGTTGATAACCCCCAAACTTGTGATGCTTGGTTCTTGATTCTTGATTCCTCTGGTTCCGATCTGGTTCTTCTCCTATTTGTATACATTGGACTTGCTGTATCAAAATCCACAATCCAGAATTCAGAGAATTCCTTTGTCTTCTCCTTCTCTTTCTCTCTCTCTCTTTTCAGCTGATCTGTATCTAAAGATCCCTGGTGAAATAGATATACGACCAAAACGGAGTGAAGACAAAGTTTTCCGGGGCAGCTTGAGGAAATTTCAGTGCATCCGGCATCCTTTTTGCATTTCTGCCTTGTGTCTTGTGTCTTGTGTCTGGTGTCTGGTCGGTGTCTTCCACTTTCGACTGTGGAGTTGGATGCACAACTCTGATATATTGTACATGTATTATGTATGGTGTGGTGCGTGAATTCAAATCAGGTCCATTTTTCATTTGCTAGTTTGTGTGCATGTGGAATTTGTAGGTGGAATAAATTGTTACAAATGTATGCAAAAGGAAACTTTTTAGGGTGATTCAGTGATTCAGCGCTCCGCTTCGGCGTTAGCTCTTTCAACCTGTATTGATCACTCATGATTGATGACGGATTACGGATTACAGATGAAGAAAGCCGGAAGCACCACTATCAAGTTTTTGTTTGTTCGCATGAATCTGGAGCTGTTGAGCAGATTGCTTAATTTTTCAAATTACTATTATTTTCAAATTAAATCCTCCTTCATTTTTAACATGTTTCAGTAGTTATGAAAAAATTACAGACCTTTGGTTTTCTTCATGCAGCTTAAAAAGGGAATGGAACTATCTTTACAAGATCCTCTGTTGCACATCATCACTTCCGTTTTACATGATGTATTCACAAGATGAATTTTTTTCATCCTGGGCTTTTTGTAAACTTTGTCTATAATTTTTCATCGACATGCGGATTCAATACTTCTTGTTTACTCGAGAATTGAGAATTTGTTTCCGACGGGCTGAGTTATTGGTTGTTGGCTTTTGTAGCATAAGTTAATAGACAAGTTTGTAGAAAAACGGCTGTAGATCTCATGTCATGCACATTGCACAATTCTGAGCTGTGTGAATGTATAAAAATACTCTGTAGACTGTACTTTCGAAAGTTTTCGTTTTAAAAGTTAAGGGTTTTTTTAAATCTAGATTTTGTGCCTCGAGCTTTAAACTTGTTTAACTTTTTGAACCTTGAACAATCGAGATTAGTTTTGTGAATGAGGAAAAAAATGATGGATTATATAATATATAATATCAATAAAAATATTAGAGCTTTTTTAATACAAATTTACTTTTCAATAAGCAATAAGTTCAACTTGCGCTGGTTATTCTTTATTCTTTATTATGTAACACTTTTGAAATTAAATAATCAAACTCATAAAGAAAAGAGTGTACAATGTACAACGCGTATTCCAATATTATTATTATTTATACATTACATGTACAATGTACATTATATATTATATAATATAGGCTATAATTTCTAGATAAATGCGTGAGGTTGTTGAAAGTTTTGGTAAAGTTTTTGGATGGAAATTGTTGTCGGCCGTCCATCTTTGTTAGTTGTTAGTTGTTAGTCCGAGTCAGGCTCATGTTGAATTCTAGAATTCTTGAATGAAGGAACAAACGAATGAATCCTCTCCTCCGTCTTTATGAGTTAAAAGTTGTGGATTCTGGATTCTGGATATGAGACTCGCAATAAGAATAAGAATACGAATACGAATATGAATTGGAATTTGATGTAGATAGATACAAGTTTCAAGTTGAAAGCTGTTCCTTGTTCCTCCTCCTTCAGCCTTCAAAACTTGACTTGAGCCGGGAGTAAAACTTTCTCAGTTTGTGCAATAAGTTGAGAGGAGAGAGAAAGGGAGAAAGGGAGAAAGGGAGAGAGAGAGTCTGACGTCTCATCATTTTATGTCATGTCATGTCATGTCCATGTTGCGTGGGTTGTTGGCTGTTGGTTGTCGATTGTCTGTTGTTTGTACAATGTACAGTGTACAGTTTGAAGACTCACTCTCTGTGAAAAGTTTCAAGTGGGTGGACTACACTTGACTACTCTTATTTGAACTGTTAACCTTTCATCCTCACTTTCCGGATTCCGGATTCATACCATAGGTTTTTTTTACAATCGTTCCAATGGTTCCTGGTTCATGGGTCAAGTGGATGCTTGAAAAAAGAAAAAGATATAAAAATGTAAAGATGTAAAGTGTACATGTAATACTTTTGTATTTTTGCAAGATTCGGATTTTCCTTGACTTGACTTTCCTTGTTTGCTGTTTGCTGTTTGCTGACCTCACGTCTCCCATCGATTAGAAAGAAAGTCAAGTGGAGGAAGAAAAAAAAGAGTCGTCAATCTATTTTGATATCATATCATATCACATCATATCACATCACATCATTTCATATTACAAAGACTTTTGACTGCACTTGTAATCTATCCAACTTTTGGCATGGCTCGGTAAAACTGGTAACACTCTACACTCTTGGTTTTTTCTCTACAGCTTTACCTTAGGAAAAAGGAAAAGTTTATCAAATAATTTGTTCAATATCTCGGTAAAACTCGACATGATCTTCTACTGTTGTTTGTAGTTCTCGAGGGAAAAAGCCAAGTTGCAACTTGCCAACTAAACCAAACCAAACCAACTCACATTAACTCAACTTTGAGAGGGCCAGCACTAAGTAAACATTTCATGATCGGTTTTTTTCCTTTTTAGTTCTAGTTTAGTTTAGTTTAGTTTGAGTTGAGAATCTTGACGGTGAAAAAAGTAGGTCAAAATATTGGCGTATCGTTTAAGTAGGATGTATCTAATATCTAATATGTAATAATGTAATATGTTGCCTCACTTAAACTCTACTTTTACTCCTTCGACCTGGACTCTGACTTTGACTTTTCTGGGAGAAGGGCAAACGGCAAACGAGAAGAGACGGCAGACAGTTACAGCCAAAATTATCTTTCATGTATCCTCACCAGTTTTTATTACTTCTCAGAGATTTCAAGATGAGTTAGATGAGGATGAATCCGAATCTGTATCAAGTATCAAGAATCAAGATCCTGGAGCTTAGAAAAGAAACTGGAACTGGAACTGGAATTTTAATCAGTTGCCATCCTTTTTTATGTTACCCTGATTTTGATTACCGTCATTCATTTTTTTTGGGTCAGACAAACTCCGACTCCTGTCTGCTGTTTTCTTATTTCACTTCTTTCTTTTCCTCAAACAGCAGAGAGCAGAGAGCAGAGAGCCGAGTGGTCAGAAGACAAAAGACAAAAGACATGAGACATCAAGTGATTTGGGGCAAAAGAAATCCGCCAATCCTACGGAGAAAAAAACATGTTTTTATTTTTTATCAGGAATCAGAAAGAATAACAAATTTTGTTATTTTTCTCATTAAACAAGACGTAAAATTCCTCAAAGTCTTGAAAGTCCTGAGTCCTGAAAGACTGTGGATTGTGGAGTCTAAATCTGGATTCTACTGTTTTTACAAGAAATCAAAATGGAACAAAAAAAAAACATTCCCTTGTTTGACTTGATCCAAACTCTCAACTCCAAACTCCAAACTTAGCTACACCAAAGAGCGTCACAAGTCACAAGTCAGAACAAAACACAACAGTCTAAAGTCCAAGTGAAAAAAAACAGGGACGGAAGTAGAATGGAGAATGGAAAAAAGGCAAATAAAGAAAGGACAAAATTATTCCATAAATAATGTACAGTGTTCAAACTGGAAATTTCAAAGCAGAGGCTGGAATCTGGAATACAGAAAACAGAAAACAGAGACAATTGCCAAGAGGAAAAAGTCACCGCAAAAGCAAAGAACAAAGAAGGAAAAAGGAAAAGAATGTATCTACACTTTACAATATACAATCTGCAGTCTACAGAAACTAAGCTAGCCAATTCAACTCGAGTTTGTTCTAGTTGTAGTTGTAGTCTAAAGCCCAGAGTCCATTCGTCCAGTCGTCCTTGTTTTCACATCATCCTGTCCTCTTCATTCCCTTGTTGGTCACGTCACGATCTCCAAACTCTAGACTCTAAACTCTAGAATCTAGACTCTGGACAAGAGACAATTGTCCGCCTCAAAGATTTCCCCTTGTACTTTCTCCATCCAACAACATCCAACAAGAAAAATACAAGATGCAGAGAATACAGAAGAGAAAGCCACTGAAAAAAGCAATGGACAAACACAACACAAAACACAACACAAGCTTAAACTTACTTGTGTCTTGTTTGTGTCTACATTGGCATTGGCATTGTAAATGTGTACATGTGCACTATATGTTTTCACTAACAATGAATATACTGACAGCCTTACTTTGTATTTTGTATTTTGTATCAGTTTTCAGTAAACTCTAAACTCACTTGTTACTTGTTTTTGTTTTTGTTTTTCTTTTTGTACTTGTTCTTGTTCTTGTCATGTCCTCTCTCTGTGTCTCTTGCCTTCTTCTTTTCTCCTCCTGTTCTTGACATGAAATATTCTCACAACATCAACAGAAACAAGAACATCAGGAAAATAATAAATAAATTCCTTTCAGCACACTTTTCTCTCTGTCTCTGTCTCTGTGTCTACATTCTACATTATAAACTCTATATTCTACAGGCTAGTTAGCCAATACGTTTCTGTACACAAATTCAAATTCTCATCCAAATCCCAGCACTAGTCACAATCTTGAAAAAACTTTTCCAGGTCAACTCTGTTCAATTTGTACCCTCTCACTCAATCCTCATCTCAATCGCCTAGCTTCTAGAGTCTAGAGTCTAGATAGAATCAATAAAAACCATAGCTACATTTTTACTTGAAACAGACTAGAAACTAGAACCTAGAAACATTTTCTTAGTCTTCTTCTCCTTTTAAAAAGTTCATCTCATCTTGAGTTGAGTTGTCTGTTGTCTTGAACATAAAACCAAAGCCAAGGAAAGGAAAGCCCATCGAAAGTCTCATCTTTTTCTTTATTATCCTCTTCTCATTTAAAATTCAAAAGTACAAAGGACAAAGTATGGTCAAAAATGATAGATTTTTATACAAAATACAGAGTACAGAAAACAGAGTACAGAGTACAGACAAGAGCAAGACAATGAAAATGAAAATGAATGAGAAAATGTCATTGTGCCTGAATTCCAGATTCCAGATTCCAGGCCTTGGAGTCGAGAGCCGGAAGCATAATGTTCAATATTCTACATGTTGTAGTACATAATATACATGATATAAAATGTATGGAATAGGAAAACGACTAACCATAACAATAACAATAGTAATAATTGTAATAATACTAAAAAAAAGGGGGAAGAAAAGACAAGGCAAGGTAGAAAAAAAGAGGGAAGAAACCAGAGAAAGAGAGGGTAAAAATGTGATGATTTCAGATTTGAGATTTCAGACTTGAGCCTGTGAGGAATTAGCATATGTCTGCCTTTGACTTTGGTTTTCAACTCATCCACTTTCTTCTCACGTCTTATTGTTAGTTGCAGATGTTCTCGGATATTTCTCTCCGCTCTTCTTCTACGGCTTCTCCTTGGTCGTACATAGTACATTGTACAATGTACATAGATACAGATCTCTCAATCCATTTCATATTCTTCGTACTCTGCTTTCCATTCCATTCTTTACTTTCCATGTACAATGTGCAATGTACAACGTACGCAAAGTTGTACTTGTGGATTGTGGATGTAGTGAGGAAACTCTTGTGAAGGGAGGAACAACAAGAAAATGTGAATCAGAATAATACATTTTTGAATTCGAATCAGCATGAGCATCACAATGAGAGAATGGTGCTCTTCTTTCTGGCTCTGGTTCTCTCTGCCTTTTGCCTGTGTCTGTTTCTGTGTATAGTGTATAGAGAATGGAGATGTGGAACGGAATACTTAAAACATTTCTCCAAAGAAGAGCAGAACTAGGAACTAGAATACCTACAAAATCTACAAAGTACAAAAATACAAAAGTAGAAGGGAAAAGAGGCCAAATCAAGCGCAGTCTTAATACTTAATACGCATTCCTCATCCTCTTTGTTTTCCATTGTAAAATGAAATATGAATATGATGTATTCAAAAAATACACCGCCGCCAGCTTATTCAAGTCTCAAGTCACTTTTTTTTCTTCATCTTTAATTTTCTTGGGGTTTTGGCAGCGCGGTTTTAGTTTTCCACTTTGAATTTCCCAGGGTTGAAAAAAAATGACGAGATGACAATGACAAAATAAAGATGATGAAAAGCGGGAATTAAATTGGAGTGAATGGCATAATGCACAATATTATGTGCTTTGGATTATCGAAGTTGACATCTTTTGATTGAAAATGTGAAACCAAATGAATCATTATTATATTATTTTTCCTTTTCATGTTTTACTATTCCAATTTTTCTCGTAGGCATTTGCGGATTTAATTGAAGCGTGGGGATGGAACCGCTACGTCGTCATTTACGAGAATAATGAGAGCTTAGTCCGACTCCAGGGCATTTTATTAGGTAATCATCTCAAAATTAAACAGTACTCGAAAGTTCCTTGGATAAATTGAGCTGTCACTAATAAATCTTTTTTATTTCTTAAAGCATCACATCCAGAAAGTCGTCAAGCAACGGTGAAGCAGCTTCCGCCTGGCGAGGACTATCGGTAAGCTAAAGTCAAAATTTCAATTAAAAATATGAATATTTGGATTCCAAATTTACTTTTTTTTAGATAAGTAAACCTTGGTAGATTTATGACAATTGGATTGGATCCATAGCTCTATGATTTATGTATCGACTTATGTATTTAGGCCGCTGTTCAAAGAGATCCGGATGCAGACGGACATAAACAGCCTCATAATTGACTGTGATAGTTCCAAATTACCCCTCATTTTTGAACACGCCAATCAAGTGGGAATGATGAGGAATTATCGATACTTTGTCACATCCCTTGTACGAAAAAACACTTATTATTATTTACTATTATTATTATTAGCATAATTCATTATACAGTGGAACAATTTTAGCATACATAAAATGGGCTGGCTATTGAGTTAATTTGAGTTGATTTGATTTTTCATGTCTTGTTTCTTGTTTTTGCAGGATATTCAGACGATTGACCTTGACAGTTATTTATTCGGTGATATAAATATTACGGCCTTCCGCATGGTGGACCGAGATAATTCAGAGGTTGTAAATGTCATCAAGCAGTGGCAACATCTAGTTGACTTTGGATTTCAGGACAAGGCCTCCATTTCCGATCGCTACATTGACGAGACCATTCCCATCTCCTCCAGGAACCAACATCGACCTGTTCAACTCCCTTCCTCTGGACGGGGTGGTGGTGAAGCCGTGGAGCCACTACCACATGGAATGCTCAGAGTACTTTACACACTATACAAAAATATATTATTTTTAATGTTTATGCATCATTTTTACGCAGACAAAGTAAACGCACTTTTTTCTCCACAAACAACTGCACTAAATTTTGAAGTTTCAGTTTTCAGTTTTGATCCTTTTAGCTCAAGTCACAAAAGTGACTGGTGGAAATTAATTTTTTATACAAATGATTAATTACAAATTATGACTTTGTGGCCACGCAGGGAAATTTTTAAGACTCTAAATAACTGTTTTTATTCAAATAATGTATAATATTTAATATTCAATATCAAAAACCAAACCACACATTTCTACTTTAATCAGTATACAAGAATTATTATCTGTCTTCATTCTTTGAAGGGGTGAAAATGCTAATTGGATTGGTTTTTTCTGAATTGCTTTCTTTTCTGTTCGTCGTGATTTAAAGACGGGTTTATTTTTCTACAGATTTTGCTGCACGTAAAGTAGACAAAATTATAGGATTTATTTTACTTTGTTAATCCTCAAAACTATAATAACTCCAGTTCCAAAATAAAATAAAGAGCCTGGAGCATATAAAAGCTAGACCAAAGTAAGAGAAAAGTAAAAGCAGAGAGTTGTTACTCTCACAGATGAATTTATTCACGTCTATTCATTGAGGATTTTCCTTTTTCCTGGAACCTGGAACCCAGAAAAACAATAACACAGCCAATAAGCAATGAGATTCGCAAAGCATTTCTATTGAACATTTAAATCGCAGAGTAGTTCATCAGCTGGATGCTGGATTGCTGGATGCTTGCACATTCTATTTTCTATCTTATACGTCTATTTATTTACCCGTTTGATTCTGTGTCTGACAGACCCGTGATAAATACGGTAGAAAAGCTGGGCCAGTGTTACGCACATAAACAAAAAACAAAAACAAAAGAGCTTATGGTTTAGTACTTTGGAACTTGGAATGACCAATGTCATTACGCATTGAAAACTGAAATAATTGGACATTGTATATTGTACATTGTGAAAACAATAAATATTTTCACTGTATTTGAACCAAGTCGATTCTGATTTCATGCAACCGTTACTGCTGCCGTTACTAAAAACGAGGCTTAGAAGAAAAAAGAAAGTGAATTAAATCAAGTGGAAGCCGTTACGAGTTACGAGCTAAATTAGATTTATTGTCCTAATTTTAATGCTTAATGAGGGTCACTCTTTGCAGTTCAGTTTGGTCTAGTTTAACCAGTTTGGTTTTGGTTTTGTTTGGTCGATAGTCATCTTTCTTTTATCTTCTTATTTGAATTTCCAATTCTATATCAATAATGCCTATACCTATAATAGTATATAATATTATGCAGAGTGTAGACTCTACACTGTAGAGTATCCTAAAAATATAGTATAGGGCAATTGTTCAAGTGTGTGCAAAAGTTTTGGCATCATTTTCCTTTCCATCTTTTTTCTCTATTCATGAACAAATAGAAATAATACCAATAATAATGATAATAATAATAATAATATGCGTGTGTGTTGTTCTTTCTTCGTATAATTGTGTACAATATAAAGTAAATACACAGATAGATAAAAGTATACAAACACTTTCATTCCATCTTGAATCTTGACTTTGCTTCTTCCTTCTAACTTATTGGAAGCAATATGAAGTGGAGTAGAAAAATCTGGGTGGAAAACTATTTTTTTGTTAGAGAAAAGAAGAGAGGAGTGAAAGTGGTTCTTGGGTTTTTGCCCTTCTCAACTTTCAACTCTCCACTCTCCACTCATCGGATCTCAGCTCTCAGCTGATTCTGAAAGAAAATAAAGAAAGAAAACGGAGAACAATCTGGATTGTGTGCTCTTTGCTCTTGTCTCTTGTTTGAGCTTGAGTTTGGTTTGGGTTTTCGAGTTTTTGTGGAAATGTGTGGTCAAATGTGTAGAGTTTAGATTGTACATTGTAGATACTTTTGTGAGTTTGTGAAAGGGGACAAAACGTGCGTTGTCTTTGTCTTTGTCTCTTTTTTCTAAGTACAAAGTAAAAAGTACGTAAAGTACATAATGTAGAATGTATGTGGAATGTGGAATGGAGAAATGGTGTACATAAGCGTAATTGATTTTGTCAGACGGAGAGCGCATTGATATACGATGCGATAGAGTTATATGCAAGAGCACTCACAGCTCTGGATAGTAGCCAAGGAGGCAGACTCGCCACTCAGTCACTTAACTGTAATCCCTCCAATCAAGCTGAAACTTGGAAACAAGGACATCTACTCCTCGACGTCCTCAAAAAGGTACTAAATACTAAATACTAAAAAATATGGAACCATTTAATAACTGTGTTATGGATTCAGTAAAATATCCATTTTTCATTAATTTTACTCTCCTTAAAATTTATTTAAATGGAAAAAAATAGATACAATTTCAAGGACTGACTGGAACAGTTCAGTTTGATCCCGCTGGATATAGATCTGACTTTCAACTGGATGTTATGGAACTTACTCAAAAGGTATAAATTATACATCAATTGAAAATGGAAGCAGATGTTTATTATTGATTCTTCAAGATTGTGCAACTACAATAACAAAAATTATTATTGGTTATTGATGCTTTTTTAAAAAAAAATAAAATAGGGCCTTGCAAAAATTGGAGTTTGGGATTCCCGCCCAAATCGGAACAAGGAACATTTCGAATGGACGCGGACAAGGAATGAGACACTGAAATTACAGGAAGAAGATTTGAGGAATAAAACACTCATTGTGTCCACAAAAGTGGTGAGATTTTTTGTCCCGCTCGTAACTAGTAAACTAAAAAAAATTGAAATCGATAAAAATGGTAAAGTAAAAAGTACAATTTAATCTCCTTGTAGAGTCATCCATACTTTATGATAAATAATGGGTCTTATGAAGGCTATGCCATTGACTTGCTGGACCTTCTCGCGGAAACCCTGTACTTTAAATATGAAATGAGGGAAGCGGCGGATGGGAGTTATGGAAGTCCAAACAACAAGAGTAAATATGGATGGGACGGTGTTGTTGGAGAGATTTTAGCTGGCGTAAGACATCCTTTCTTTTGTATATTGTATTTTACAAGTATAGATATTCTTCTAGATTCTGTATTCTGGGTTATCCATTTGCTTATAGTGTAAGTGAAAGTTGCTGACTTTCTCCAGAAAAAAAGTGTAGAGAAAAGGAAAAAGCTACACTGTACATTATACATTGTATATTGTACTGGCCAACGGCTTTGGAGTCTTTGAGTTGGATTGGCTAATTTCCTTGTAAATTGATTCGATTAGAGATCAGACTTTCCTTTTCCTCTTGTTTCTTTTCCTGTTCTGGTCTGGTCTGAGATGTGGAGAAGGTGAAAAGAAAATTGAGCTATAGAGTTGAGAATGAAGGAGGTGAAAAGTCATTCATTACACTTTGTTAGAATCCGATCTCCCATCTCCGATCTCTTCCTCTTCTTCCTACAGATACTCTCTTTTCTCTACTCTCTACTCCCACGTGAATTTATATCCATTCATTCTTTTTTTTCCTTTCTTTTTTTTTGTTCCTTCATTCATTTACTCTACTCGTGGTTTTGTCTTTGGGCAGCAGGATAAAACTCCAAAGTCGAGAGGAATACCAATAAGAAAAAGTGCGTGAAGAAAAAAAAAGAAAACGTGGACGCAACTTAACCTGGAGACTATAGACTTGAGATCCTAATTCATTTCATTTCCTTCCTCTTTTTTGAACCTCAGAGAGAAAGTTGGGACTGCAGTATTTTCCTATTTTGTAGCTAAAATCCAGAATCCAAAATCCAAAAGGATGTAATAATAATAATAATTATTATTATTGAGGTTGAGCTAAGCGTGGTTTTGTCATTGTTGTAATATTTAGATTGCAGACGTTGGGATTGGAGATATGACAATTACACACGACCGAGAAAAAACCTTAGATTTTACTATGCCCTTTATGAATCTTGGGATTTCCATTCTGTACAAAAAACCGATTAAGCAAACGCCCTCTCTCTTTTCTTTCCTGGAACCCTTCAACATTGACGTCTGGGTAAATACTAGTAGTAAAAAAGAGTAACTAATAGTACCGGTTTTCTATAAAAATGATGGAAGAGTATGAAAGTGGAGCATTGAAAAAAAATACTGTGTTTAATGATTATCTTAGATTTATATGGCGACGGCCTACCTTGGAGTTTCTCTTATTCTTTTTGTCCTTGCAAGGTAAATTATAAGAAAAAAACAAAAAAGATCTTTTTATAATTAAAGTTTCATAAAGTTTTTATCATCATAATATGATTATGATTAATGATTAATTATTATTCATGAAGTTTTCATTTTAAGATGATAAAAGTATGATATTTTCATGTATTTAGCAAACAGTTTATAATATACAAAGAGAAATGAGAATTATTATTCTAGACAAAAGCTGGAAAGCAGAATTCACGACTGCGAAAGAAAATGAGATGAAGAAAAAAGTATAAGATGTGGTTATCGTTTTGTTTCCATAATCAATATATAATATGTTGTAGGTCAATAATAATGATAAAAATTCTTCTTTTTATATAGTCAACTTAAATCTCAAGTTTCAGACTCCAGACGGCAGAACTGCTTTGAATGTTGATGAAATAATCTTCTATTTTCCAATTTTTTTTAGTTGTAGTGTCAATATAGCAGTTTTGATTCTTGAATCTTGAATGAATATAATAATAATAATGCATCTTTCACTGTATTTCTGATTTCTTGTATTTGTACTTGTAGATTTAGAAGGTAATGCATAAGAAGTAACGTACTTTTTTTTTTTTTTTAGCTTTTTAGTAGAATTTTACTAATGAAAAATTCAAAAACTTTCTTTTGGTTTTTCAGAACTAGCGAACAAAACAAATTGTAGTGCATATAGTTAATAGTGTACATTGTACATAGTGTGCTAATTAATTACTTGAAGCGGTTCTTTAATATTATAGTTGTAATTTGAAAAATATTAGATCTCAAAGTGTATAGTGTGATCAAAGCCAAGGGCTTTCTTTTTTTTCCACGTCTTTATTTTACGAAACTTTGGTTGCTTCTTCTTTTCCTTCTCATTTTGGAGATGAAATGTTGCGAAGGCTGGAAATGGAAAATGGGAAGCGAACAAAAAAAAACTTTTGTATTTAAATTTTTAAAATTATGATGAATCAATGATTTATTGAATATTGATTATTGAACAAATAGAATTGCGCCTTATGAATGGCAAGAACCTGCGCCTTGTTCGAATCAGTATGGTGAAATCCTGGAAAATCAATTTAGTTTAATCAACTCTCTTTGGGTAATTTTGGTTTTATTGCGTGCTTTTGTACTTTTATAGTTTTTTTTTCATTGTAAAAGAATTTAAAGATAAAAAAATGATGATAGCTACTCAAAAAACAATGATATTATTATGTACTGTAACAGTTTGCGATTGGATCTCTAATGGCCCAAGGATGTGATATTCTGCCATCGTTAGTACACTCCAAAAAATATGTTCACTTCAATTGGTGAAATGAAGAAATTTACATGTTTACAGCAAGGAATTTTGAGGGGAAATTTATTCATATTTATTAAATATGAACATTAAATATTATTTAATGTTTATGAAACCTAAAATTCTGAGTTGTGTTTGTAAATTTCTTCCCTCATCTAATTTCTAAATATTCGTTGCGTTTTCTCTTTATGTGCCCCCACCTTTGACTTTTGACTTTCTCTCCCTTTTAATGTCTTTTTTAGCACATTGCATTTTGAATTGACAAGAACCGATTTCTAGTCGTTTCTGAATCACTCTCCAGTTTCCCTCGCACTACGAAAAACCAACCACCAATCATTTCAACAATAAAAAAAGCAATCACTGATAACTTTTTTCTACATTGTGTACTGATTACTGATACTGGTTAATTTACAGCCCTTTCCAACCTTCTTGCTTTCTCTCGGTTGTTTTCTTTCTTCTTTTGTTGCATTTTTTTCCAAATAATACCAATGTTATGTTCTCTTTGTCTATGTGTGATGTGTGTTCTTGTCGTCTTGGTCCTTTTGTCTGTCTCTGTCAACCTCTTTCATCGCTGTATGTACATGACTATAGAATAAGGACTGTGGAATGAAAAATGTGAATGCTGTTGTGTGCTGAGTGTACTAAAGTAACTTGTAGCTATATTTGCTTTCTCAAAATGATCAACTTCTCATCTTCGTAGCTGCTTTGAGCTTTGAGTCTCCGGTAGAGGAAATTAGGAATCAACACTAAAAAAATACAGTACGTAGGGTCTATTGTACATTGTACATGGTTTTGATTTGATTTTATTATTTTATATTATTTGTGCTTATCATTGAAATTGGAAAAGGATATGCCCATTTGAATGGGTTTCACCACACCCATGTGTCAAATCCGAAGAATTGGAACTCCAGTTACATCAACCCAACACCTTGTGGTTTGCTATAGGTAATTATTCCTCAATGCTGCGTATTGCGTATTGACAATTGACAAGGAACACTCATCATTTTGATTTTTGATAAAGACAACAATTGTTTTTTGAATATTGTTTAAAAATTATCCATGGTTTATGTTATGTTATTGTAGGATCCATTATGCAGCAAGGCAGTGATATTGCCCCAAAGTAGTTTCCTACTTTAAATTTTGTATACACTTTAACTACAACATTTTATGCATCATCAGAGCATTTTGGTTAGGCTTGGCTGTCTTTCTCTGCTTTCTGGTTGTTCCATAGGTTGTAAGTTGTACATAGTTTTGCTTTTCAGTGTGTATTTAGATGTTTTAAATGTGGTGTTTCAGCTTTTTGTGTCAAGATAATCACTAATCACTAATGCCACCACTGGCTAGTAGTATATTAGTAGGTTAAAATTTCAATTTTTGATGAGTATGGTATATTATGACATTGCCGAAGTTCATCAATGCATGCTGCTTACATTTTTACAACAATACGTATAACTTATTGTTCTGCATGTACAAAAGTAATTATTGTAGGTATCGTTAGAAAAGGCAAAGTGCTAATTAGTCTGTTAGAGCTCGTGTAACAAAAAAATCAAAGTAATCGAATATAGGAAAGTCTGTAACCGAAACTTCGTTGTGTAGAGGGAATAGGTGTACATTGTACAGTGGGTAGGTGATCTGTAATTCAAAAACACATATTCAGGGTTTAATAGGACGTGAAAACGGGTAGTCGGGAAGAGTTTTTTTAGGATTTCTGTTAGGTGGACAAGTTGAATTATTGTTGAACTTGAATGCTTGTTTGTTTGACATTTGATTGTTCAGGGTGACCCCGTTCGAATGGTTGAACCCTCATCCTTGTAATCCTGTGAGTTTTACTATATTTTGTATTTTTACGGGGTTCAATTTAAATGGTAAAAGAAATAATCCTGTAAAGGGCAAAGAATGTTATTTATTTGTAAAATGACCTTTGTAAGCATTACAGATTACAGGTGATCATGTATCTATGTACTCTGTGTACTTTTTCAGATTTTCTTTTACCATTTGAAAAATGGCCAACAATATTAATACTTTTTTATAATACAAAGTTTAAAACATAATAATATAATAATAATAAACTAATGAAAAATGAATGAAAGGACCCTGATGAGCTAGAGAATGCCCTGAACCTGTCTAATGCAATGTGGCACAACTGGGGAAGTTTGATGCAAGTATGTGAACCAAAACATTCCTTTTCTTTTCTTTTTATCTACTCCAACATTTCTCACATCTTCAACATAATATCAACCTTCTATAAAATCCGTATCCGGTGGCGTCATGTGGTGAGTCAGGATTTGTAGCTTCGATGGCTATTACTCTGGCTAAGAGAAATGGCTATTATTCTGGCTAAGAGA